>JBBPSD010000052.1:0-73367 GCA_038093415.1 Xerocomellus chrysenteron
CTTTCGACTTCTCCACTTTACTCTCCTTGTGTCCAGAGTCCCTTTTGGGGCGAACACACTCGTCCCTCACCACTTCTTCGGCCCAGGACTAGTGGGTTTCCACTCCTAGTTCCATCCAGCCGACTTTACATCATTTCAACGCGTGGACTTGATTCTGATTTTCTTCAGCGAGATGTCGTCCATCCCCACCCAAGCACTTGTTTGTCCAGATGTTGAATATGTTGGGAATGACCATGCTTTTCTTCAGCCATTGGTCGTCACAATATTCTTTTCTGGTCCTGTGCCTCAACACCTCGTTCGTGAGCAAATTGTGAGTTTTCTTCTTATCTATATGTTGTTCCGTGTTCACTTACACATTTCAGCAACCCATCAAGATTTCTGTCTCTGTAGCAGAGGAGTACAACGAATTTATGGCACCAGTTGTGCGCGCAAACGCTTGGAGTGTATATCATTCTGAGCCATCCGAGCGTAGTATTCCAGTGAGTTTTTATTCCTCTGGAGTCACAAGCAAATAAACTGACACATTGTACTAGCTTCACCGCCCTGTTCATTACGCTGGCAGTGATGATAGCTGCATGGCAACTCGTACCCAGGATTTCGCTATCCCGTTCTTGCCCCTACCACGTGCGTTCGACTGGACCGACTCTCAGCAATGGGCTACACTCTCCAATGAGATCGAATGTTGGTTAATCAACGAAGTGCAAGATTCCTCCCTTCCCCAGTGGACTTGGGGAAGGGATGCCTTCTGGCTCGCATTTATTGCCGCTCATCCGAGCTTTCCCGGTGGAAGATGGTCAGCATGGGATCCGAGAATTCCGTTGGAAGGAACTTTTATAACAGAATGGCTCAGCGGTGACGAAACGGAGAGCGTTGACCATGATATGTCGTCATCCAGCAGCAGTGGCAACGACGATGGTGAGCGAAAGACTGGCGGTAGCGCCACTCCTCTCGACTGCTCCGCTACGGTCTCTCATGTCTGGGAGATGTTCTCTAGACACATCGCACTTTTTTATCCTCAGCCGTTGCTTTCCACTATGTGACTTTTGATCGTTCTCGTCATGTACTTCGTACGTTTATTGTTCCATTTGTGCTCTGTCGATCACATTATATCCTGTTGTACTATGACGCTCTAAAATGATCAGCGTGGAATGTAATGGAGCCAGATCAATGCAAGAAATACTTAACGTCCCACTTCGAGCAGGTCAAGCAAACGTCAAACTTATGCGCGCGTTTCATCACACACCTCTTTGCGTGCCCAGAGTATCCCCCTTCCTCGTCCAACTCGACGGTCAAATTGCTCGCTCGTAGCAGACTTCAAGTTATGCGGGCAGTTCATCGCTCGCCTGCCAGTTTGCCTGCCCCCTCATCTTCCAACTCTACAGTCAACGTCATCACCCACTGGCAACCCTTTCGCGGCACCATCAAACACGAGTCCTTCCCTGTCGTACGGGTAGCGGCATCCATCGTAACCGAAACCTGTTTTCCCTCCCCGAAACCCATCCACGGCGTGTATGACTCCTCCCCTAACACGCCGTCACCATCGTATCACCATCGACATCCCCAGCATGACATCGGCATCTCCATTTATCCCACCCGGGACCGGCGATTTAGCCTACCACCAGCATCGGATCCTCCACCCTCATCGCCGTTAATCCTCACAAGTATGGCGCTTCAAATACCCACTCGATTCTCCAAAAATATGCCGCAGACTATCGGGACACGCTGAAAACAAGGCCCCGCTCAAGTCCCTCCCCACATCTTCCAGCTCGCGAACAATGTCCTCGCCGACAAGACCCAGTACCGATATCTCGGTCAGCGCGTCAGCACTAGCGCTCGCACCAACGGTGTCCGTGACGACGACACCAATCGCTTCGAACAGCTCAAATTGGCTCTCAAGTCCATCGGTCTGCCGCAATGACTTCGACACATTCATCGGTCTCTTTGATCTTCCCGGCCCCCAAAACATGACGAGCCGGCCCAACTCCCTTGATCAGTTCTGCATCAACTTCGCCAATGAGCGTTTGCAGAACTTCACTCAGAAACGTATTTTTGAGTCACATGTTGACGAGTACCAGACGGAGGGCATATCTTGGTGCACTACTTTGACAACACCGAGTGCGTTCGTCTTCTCCAAAACAATCCTGGTGGCCTCATCCGTATCATAGGTAACCAGGCTCGCCGATCACACAAGAGGACGGACCACATGATGGTGGAAGCCTTTGGCAAACGCTGGGGTTACCATTCATCCTTCAAGGTCGGGGCGATCGATCGCTCGGGATATCCCCATGTTCACCGTCAACCACTTCAACGGTCCCGTGACTTATTCCTCCGTTTGCACGGCCGGGGTGGGAGGCGCGTGGTTGCGTTGGAAACAGCATGGTCGGGGCGGGAGACGAGCAGTTGTGCTCGAATGGGCACAGTTGAGGTGTGAGACGAGCGTTTACTCGGATGGACAGATGGGCTCTCAGGTACCCTCGGCCAAACCCATCAACACAGCCCACTTCGAGTAGGCAGCATCCCTTTTTCGGCCACGAGCAAACGTCAAACTTATGCGCGCGTTTCATCACGCGCCTCTTTGCGTGCCCAAGGTACCCCCCTTCCTCATCCAACTCGACAGTCAAATTACTGCATCATAGCGCATGCCTCGCACAGGACCAAGCTCCACTCCTCGTTTACCTTTGCCGCCCTTGTCCCTTTTCAGCGCCTCAGGGCTCGGTTTCCGACCGCTCGGGGATCTTCGAGACATCGCTTGTTTGTATCGGCCTTCATGCTCGCCTCCAAGGTCATCGATTCATCAGCGACGGTACTTACTCCAACAAATTGTGGTCCACCGTCGCTCAGGGAATGTTCCAGCTTCGGGAGATCAACCAGATGGAAAGGGAGATGTGTCAGTACCTTGAGTATCGATCCCGCCACGCTCAGGGAGTCCGAAGACACAATCCACAAGGACTCTGCCGGTCCCGGTCCCACCCTACCCGCACTGCCACCGACGAAGAAGCCGACGCCGCCACCACTGCCAACCCTTTCGCAGCCCCGCCGTATACGAGTCCTTCGCCATCGTACAGGCAGCGGTATCCTTCGCCACCCAAACCGTTGCTCCCCTCCCAAAAACTCATCCATGGCGTACATGACACCTCCCACCGATACGCCATCACCTTCATGTACACCCTCGACATCCCCAGCATCGTTGGCGTCCCCACCTACCCCACCCGGGATCGAAGACTATGCCGCCAGGATCGTCAGCTTCGTCATCATAACGAGCCGCCCAACTCCCTTGATCAATTCTGCATCAACTTCACCAATTATTTGCAGAACTTTAAGTTCACTCAGAAACGTATCTTTGAGTCGCACGCTGACGAGTACCAGACGGAGGGTATGCTTTGTCCCCTCAGTGCCCTACTTTGACGACGCCGAGCGCGCTCGCCTTCTCCAAAATAAGCCTGGAGGCCTCATCCACATCATGGATGACCAGGCTCGCCGATCACACAAGAAGGCGGACCACACGACGGTGGAAGCCTTCAGTAAATGCTGGGGTAACCACTCATCCTTCTTCTCCGAGGGTTTCCTCGACCGTAACCTTGATTCCCTCCATCCCGACTTCGTCTCACTCCCTCCGCGCCTCTACCGCCGGTGTGGCAGATGGAGCAGATGGAGCAGAATTAACCAATCCTTTCATCAAAGCCTAGGCCTCTTCTCCGGCAAAGCCATCGCCACTCAAGCACATCCCAAGAACGAGGACACCACCCGGGCCGTCTCTGCGCAGCAGTTCATCAATCCAATGCGCGCCCCATCAACCCGTCGGATGGCAATGCTCCTCGATGATTGTGCTATCGAAAAACAAGACTGGGAGGAGGACGATGCGCCAAACCCTGCTTCGGGTCAGCGGCCGTTGCGGCCGCTTTGGACACCTTGTTCGAGACGTTATCAGAAACACAGTGCTGTCCGTAGTACATGCTTTTTATCGTTAATGCAGGGTCTCAATTTATTGCATATGTCTTGTCTCGACGTCGAGGAGAGTTCACCAATCCGTTACATCGCGACTATTCGTTTGCAATGATTTACCGTAAACGCAGACGGTGTTGTGTGTAAATTTCTACTACAAAGAACATAGCACGGATCGAGATGTATGCCTTCAACATATATGAAGTATACAGTCTATACACACTGTACATACGGTTGATATGGGACCTATATACGGTGGCAATTATCCGTTGTACATTGTAAAAAGTACCAACTGTATGGTCCCTGGTGAATAATGCCGGAGCAACGAATTCACATCACTCCGATATACGCTAAATAACATTCCCGTAACCCTTGTGACATATCTTAGGGGGGCCAAGTTCAGGGTCTCCGTTGAACAAACTCTTATTTTATTGGACATATACGTTATGTATATATGTTTTATATGGGTTTGGTGCGCAATTTATGCTTTCCGGCACAGCGCAACGGAACAATTTCGGCGTTCTGGCGTGTACTTTGTTATTCCGCTTCATACCGCCCAGGCCCCATGTTTACTATAAAATGCTGGGCTGGCACTGGCACCTGTCACTATCGAGGTATTGCCCAATCACCTCGTTTTCAGTCCTCTGAACATGGCGCCCAAGCAAACACCCCCTTTCCGTGCTGAGCATGTTGGCTCCCTGCTCCGCCCAGACTACCTCCTCGAAGCACGGAGGAAGTTTGACAGGAAAGAGGTCACTCAGGAACAACTACGGGAGGTCGAAGACCGGGCCATCATAGGCGCGGTTAACATGCAGAGAGAAGTTGGTATAAAGAGCTTTACTGATGGCGAATACAGGTCGGTGAGCGGATTGCATAGCTGGACTCCACCCTGACATCCCGTTTAGGCGACACATGTTTGTATCATTAATATTGTAGTGAACATAGTCAGCAGCTGATCGTGGATAATAAGGTTCTACGATGGTTTCTTTGAGTATCTAGAAGGCTTTGAAGGTGCGGCTATCTTGCAATAACGTAGTGTGAGACCAAACTGATGTCGATCGAAGAGGTTCCCAATCCACCTTTGGAAATTTTCAAGGTAATTTGCCAATCAAACGATCCAGTCCGCTTGTATGATATCTTATCTCGTAACAGCGCTACGTTCCCGATATACACGCATTCACTACCAATGGTAAGTACACATCCACGGATCGAGGGAAAGCCTGATGTCAACAATACTCTCCAGACACCAAGCCAGCGTCTACGACGCTATGCACGGGTAAGATCAAATACGTCAAATCCGGCTATATCCCCCAGTTCGAAGCGCTCAAGGAGCTCGTCCATCCTGACGAGGTCAAAAACATCAAGTTGACCACGGCAGCCCCCGAGTGGTTCCATCTACGTCACGGTGCGCGCCTCTTCCTTTCCTATTGCTACGTCACCACAGCTCACGGCCCCCATCAGGAGAGTACGCATTCACACCTGGGGTGTACACTGACCGCGAAGACTACTTCAATGACATCGCCGTTGCTTACCGACAAGAACTTGAGGTCCTGTACGCCGCCGGCTGCCGCAACGTCCAAATCGACGGCCCCCTCCTCTCCTTCTTCTGCGACGTCTCGATGCTCAAGGGATTGAAAGACGACGGCAAGGACCCTGACGCCCTCCTCGACGCGTACATCCGGCTGTACAACAACTGCCTCGCTACGCGTCCGCGAGACATGACGGTCGGCCTGCACCTCTGTCGAGGGAACTTTAGGCACTCGATCCATTTCGCTGAGGGAGGTTATGATGCGATCGCGGTGAAGCTGTTCAACGAGGTGAACGTGGACTGTTATTACCTCGAGTATGATACCGAGCGCGCCGGTGCGTTTCTCTAAGACTCTATTGCTCTTCCTTTCTCTCCGTTTCGTACCGTCAACGAGGTGACTGACGCGATATTGCAGGCACATTCGAACCCCTGAGACATCTTCCCAAGCACAAATCGGTCGTCTTGGGTCTCATCACCAGTAAGTTCCCAGAGCTCGAAGACATGGCGCTCCTCAGGGAACGCGTGTTCGAGGCCGCACGCATCATGGCAAGCGGTGCGGGAGAGACCGTGGACGAAGCGTTGCAGCGGATCTGCGTCTCCCCCCAGTGTGGTTTCGCGTCGCACGAAGAGGGCAACTTGCTCTCCGCGGACGATATGAAGCAGAAGTTACAGCTCGTCAAGGACGTTGCTACTAGCATCTGGACGGATGCGTGATTATGAAACGGCGGATATCATCGTTGAATCGAGTGAGACGAAGAAGTGCTAGTCATGTATCCCCTCTTCCGGTTGTATGTATATGTATCCTACACATGGCGTAGCAGTCGAGTGCCATCGCAAATGATCCTGACATTCGTGATCCGAACAAGTCGTGACATACTCTACGGCCGAAAACCCTGTCGCCAACCCGATTGATCTCTAGCTCTTTCTTAACTCGTCAATTCGTGAAAACGCTCATTCCCGACTCCCCTCTTCGCTTTCATACGCACTCAACAAGTCATCATATCCTTCATCATCCCCCTCCTCCGCACCACTATCCCTCATTCGTCTCGGCTCCTTCCTCGACCTCGCCTCCTTGGACGGCTTGCGCACAATCGGTGGCCTCGACACCACCGCGCCCAGACCCTCCTCCAGACCCTCCTCCTCGCCGACCCTCCCCGAATAGCTCTCAGTCTTGGGGGTCGTCGCCGGCTCGTACTCACCCGGCCACTCAGGCGCCAAGCTCCGCTGCCCCGGACTCGGCGTTCGTTGCTCGGACGCTCCCTGGACCGTCCCTACCGGCCGTAAACGCAAGTTCACAGGTCGCTGCACGTACCGCTTGGACCGCAACCTCACCGGCGCCTTCCCCGAAGGCGTCCGCTCCAACGACAACTCTGAATCCCGCGACTCCGACTCGGACGACGGCAACGTCTCCCCGTGACTATCCCTGTCGGGCGTCGCCGGCACCGGGACCGGAGGCGTTTTCTTCCGCACGAGGAGCCTGTTCTGTGTAGGAGGTTCGAGCGGGGCAGCGTTTACCTCGCAGGCCTCGCTCAACGTCGATATCGAGCTCGTCGCGATGTGTCCCCCTCCCCCGGTGCTCCCCACAATACGCACGATGCCCGGGCCGGGGAAAGCTGACATGAGCGGCGTACGCGGGATCGGCGGGGATGCTATCGTCGTGGGCGAATCAAACCCTGTCGTCGTCGCCGAAGCCATCGCCGAAGCGCTTGAATGGACCTGCTCCTCGAAATGCCGCCATCCAGGTTCCGACGCCGTCTCTATTTCTTCCGCCGTCACACTCCCGTTCGACAGCGGATGCCCCAATCTATGTCCCCCGCCTGGGGACGGCGAATTCCAAGGTAAACGCGACGATCGCGACGCCAGCGCCATCGGCGACACCGACTTGCGATTCAACGGGACCCTCCGACTCGTTGCTGCCGCCGACCCATCTGACTCCTGATCCGATCGTGGTCCTGTACCCGCGCTCCGTGTGTATGTACCTGGAAACGGATAAGCCGATCTATTCATAGCTTCGGAAGGCGATAGCGACGAGATGGAAGAGACAGATTCTTGTCTGAGCGCGTGGCGATTCTTGGTGGCTAATGACACATCTCCCCATTGGCCAGCCCCACCATGGGACTCTGGCGTTCTGTCTGCCGAACGGGCCGACGAGGGGGATTGGGACTGAGAGGATTTGATCGTGATGAGGCCACGTGAGTTGAGCATGAGCGGCCTGGGCACGCCCTTGGACGAATGAGACGATGGGAACGTAGCAAGAGAAGCAATCGAGGCGCCTGCCCGATGCATAAACGACGACGCACTCGACTCGGTGTCGGAGCCCCGAAGTGGAGGCGACGTGGGGTCGACGTTTGGACTAGAAGGTGCGGTGGAACGTTCTCGACGTGATTGAGGAAGAAAGCTTTCCCGAGGGGAACGGAAAAAGGCAGGTCGGGGTGGGTCCAGGTTGTCATGCTCGCTCTCGCGTTGTGTCCCGGGCAGTGATTCCCGTCGGTGACTCGGCGCATCTGCATTTGTGCCGCTCAAACCTGGCCAGCCGCTCTGCTTTGGAGCGATTTCGCTCGCAGCACTTGAAGGCGTCGATTGGCCAGGCGCCACGGGTCTGGACGATGTAGAGGCATTACTCCCTTTGCGTACACGCCACGCATCGAGCGCTTTGGCACGCCAGTTGGTGCTCACTTTTGAAAATGCAGCTACCGTGTCCGAGTCTTTTAGTTTTCCTGCATAATCCCATAGACTGGCCTGCGAGGATGGCGTCGCCGTCTCGATATCGTTTTCCTCCGGAAGGGTCGGCGAGTGTCGCGCAGACGAAGGCGAGGGCGGCGACGGCACCTCATCCTCCATAGAACTTTGATTCGTAATCCCCCTCCACACCGTATTCGCAAGCCTCGACGTCAACGTTGGCGCAGCAGGCGTCTCGGTCTCGTTCCCATCATCATGTTCCCCCGTGTCGTTATCCTCTCTCTCTTCTTCCTTCTCTTCTTCCTCTTCCTCCTCCTCCTCCTCCTGCTCTTCTTCCTCTGGACTCCCATCCGTAACCTGGTTCGTGAAGCCCTTCCACATTTGCCGCCCAATCCGCGTTCCGAACCCAACATTCTCCCGCTCCCGCTCCCTTCCTCTATCCCGTTCCTCGATCCGTTTCTGAGCGAGATCCGAGGCCGTTTGAAGGATCCGATCTATACCGCCTGCCGCGTCGATCGGGTAGGACGTGAGGAGTGTGATACCCTCCGTGAAAGCGTCGCTGAGTTCCCAGGGACGGAGGGGTGAAGGTGGTCGAAGCGCGGTGTGTTCTTGTGTCCAGAGACCTGGGGCATTCCGCTTTGGTTTGCCAAGTCTACGGCACATGAGGAAGGGTAGGGCGATTAGGACAGGTGGGATCGTCGCTAAAGGCTCGACACATACCTAAAAAGAGGAGTCCGAGCCCGGACGAGAAGCGCGGTACATATATCGACGAGGTATTCGAGTTTCGGGTTGGCGTCGCGCGTGCGCGTCGGACACGCAAAGAGGACATCCCAAACAGGAAACACGGAGGGCAAAGGAAGGGTCTGTACTAATAACGGCGCGAGCCAACGACTAACCAATAAAGGTGGCCATGAGCAAAATCCCTGAAGCGTGACAGATACTTACTATGAGTAGTGTGGAAGGATGGGGTCCAGCCCAGTCGCATGCTGTCGTGGGAATGGCGAAGCATTAGTGACGCCAAAAGATGACGAGTGCGCTCGAGGAAAAAGAGAACAAAGCAAACACGCACGAGACTCGTAGCCAAATCCCCATCCGCCCACCTGATACGCTCGCTCAACTTTCGCGTCCAATTTTTTCCCCCTTCCTCTTCCTCCATCTCGGCAATCTCCCCCACGAGCGCCTCAAACACCCAAAACGTGTCCGCTTCAGCGTGTGCCACGTCATCTTCGTCAGTTTCTCCGACAATTGCGCTGTAGAGTGGGACAAGCAACCAAGGGACGTGCGGCGACTGGACGGCCGGGTTTAGCGTGCTGTGGATATAGAGAAGGCGTAAGAGGGCGGAGAGGTGTCCACGGTGTGCGGGGGGTGCGTTGTACGCTTTGGAAGGGACGAGCGTCGTCGGGCGACGCTGACGCCGAGATGCAGGCGCCGCCGCTGCGGACGAAGGCGGTGGTGGTGGTGATGCTGGGTCTGAACCGTTGAAATCCGTCTCGAGACGGATCTCGGGGGTCTCGCAGGTGTCACTGTCGCCTTTGAGGAGCGACAGTCGTTTGTCGAGGTTAGATGCGTATGAGATGTGGATGCTGTCAGGCGCAGTGGGGTCCAACGGGCATTTGCCCGAGAGGGTGCTTTTCGGTTCGTTGCCGAGAAGGACAAACAAGTCTGGGGAAACGCGGAAGAGGGAATCGGATATTCGGGCGAGGAGTGCGTCGGTCGGGGAGAGAGGGTCGGTTGGAGAAGCTAGGGGTGGGATGGGGGCGAGTAGGCGATGGACAAGGTCCTGTCGCGTGGATTAGCTTGTCATGGTTCATGGAGCTTTCGAAAATAGGATGGAGCAAGACGCACGTAGTAACTGTCTCGTTGTTTCTGGCTCTCCTTGGCCCATGTCGTTTTCAAGATCGGAAGGGTACCAAACAACAACCTGCCCAATGTTCATGTCAGTCTGTTACTTATAACACCCGTCCATACAATACTCACCTCCATATGCGGGGTCTTACCCATGGCGGATCGTCAGGAAGACCTATCATCAAAGAAATATCAGTCCAGCGTCCCAAACTCGACCACGTGCGGTCTCATAATTCAGGAATGACATACCGCGTGCACATATCTCGCGTAAACGTGGAAGATCCACGATAGGCGACGAATCAGCATCCACGCGCAAGATCTCCGAAATGACGTCGAGTCTATACAAACGTGTTTGAAAGAGTGGTTCACGAAGCTCGAGCAGACAAATAGTCTGAAGAAGATTGGAATAAGACGCACAGATCTTCTCTCCGAGGTTCAGGAACCCACTTGACGCCGTACGTTTGTGCGATATTGACGAGATATGCGTCCATTTTCGAGGCGGTGGGCGGTGGGGAGGACAGGATTTGCTTTATCTGTATTTCAGGAACCAACCGACACATTCCAGCGAAACAAGTTAAAGGAGTTAGTTAAAGGAGGATATACTGAGGGAAAGAAAATAGGCCTACGCGTGGAGAGACGTGGTTATTCCGACTCGGGGATACTGTCCGAGCAAATGTAGGCCCTAGCCGTTGTACGAGGATCTCCCTCACCGCGCTCAGGTCTTCATAAGGAGAGAATCAGGTCAGAACGAGACCGCGCGCTCTCAAACCGAAAACAATGAGCGATACCTACCTTTGGATTCTGTGCCCGGCGCTGCGTGTATGATGCTCGCCGCAGCCTCGGCTAGAACGGGGCTCAAGCGTGGCGGCTTCCTAAACGATTACACCCCGAGGAGTCAGGCCACCCAAACGCCCACCACCGTAACCATGAGCCACCGGTTTGGAATCCGAGTAACCTCCGATCACTCACCCCATACGACCATCCCTTGCGCCCTCCCTCTCCCTCTCCCCCCTCTCCCCTTCCCCGTTCACATCCCCCAGGCCCAACCCAACGGTCCCAACGCGTCCCCCGTCCCCCAGCTCCCCAACATGACTCCCCACTACACCCACCAGCATCTCCAACTCCTCCAACAAGTCCCCCATCATATCCTCCTGAATCAACGTCGCCGCTTTGGCGCGTGCGAGGGCGAGGTGACCTTGAGAGAGGTACGTGGCAATGTCACGTCGCGTGAGCTGACCATGGGAGTCTTTTCGTTCTTGAAGTTGGCCGAGGCGGTGAGAGGTCGTCCGGAGGAGGATCTGTGTGTGGTGTTCGACGGTGAGGATGAGGTAGAGAAACGGGTAAGCATGAACTTGCCTTGAACGCGACTGGATCCCACTCTTCCATTATGACGATAGTGCCGGTGCGCGTAGGAAAAGGTAAAGGACAAGGTGGTAAAATCGTAGTCGGCTGTGTTTGTTGTTACGGCCAGACACTGCTACGAATCCATCAAACTTGCACACAAATTTGTGGATGAGTCGAAACGACCGGCATCTACGGAATCAAATTCGCCAAGCGGATAATATGCACGGCTGTGTCGCCGCTACGTCACGGTATGATGCAAGCTTCGATTCTGATTGCAATTCTACAAGTACATGTTGCGAGACAATCTAGTAATGCTATTGTTCGTGATGACTACCCTAAAGTAAGAAAAATGTCATTAATACAAAAACATGCATTAGGCTAGGGTTACATAAAATGAGCGGGAAGCTGTTTTGACAGTTTCGCTCGCGAGGAGCGGGTCGTAGGACTCCATCCAGCGCTTTGCATCTCTCTAGGAGATGAAGACGGGGACATCATCGAGAGGTGTTTCGAACGCCCTCGATGGTCTCCGGGAGACCGTACATCCGCAACGCTAGGTTCAAAACCGAGCAATTGATTCTGAGAGCTTGCAGGCGACGGGGTAGAGTAAGAATGTGAAGGTGGTGTTTGAGGATGGGATGGAGATGCACTGGTGGCGAGAGGGCGTGGCATGGACAATGTGAGTGGAGGGCGGTTGTCAGGCCCGCTGCCGTGTTTGAATGCAGGAAGGGAGCGGTGTCGACTAGTCACTGAGCGAGGTGCGGGGATAAATTGTTGACCAGTGTGCGGCAAGGGTGGCATCGTCGACTGCCGGCGCGGTGGGTTTGGCAAGGTCGACTGACGCTGTTGTCCCGACGACAGGGGAAGTGATGGTTGGCCAGCATGAACCACGGTAGGCAATACCAGCGACCGAGGTGAAACACTAGTATCGGTGCTTGGGCCCTGAACTCCGACAATCTCTTTTAATTTTTCCCTCCATAAGGCAAGGGAATCTGTAGAACCCATCTCGGGATCGACGCCCAAACGGCGCTCGGGATTCACAACAACTGGGATGCGCGACTGGAGATAGACCACGGTTGCAAAGTAGGTCGAGTAAAGTGTCACTGTTGACCAAGATAAATAACCACGTCGTCGTAGCAGCGGGGAGCTCTGAGCTTACATATGGCAGGTATGATCCAACAAGCAATCATGGTATAGACACCGATGAGTTGGCAGACACCAATGTCAATCGGAGCTACGAGGAGTATCAGGTCAAGCCCATACCAAGCGGAGGAGCGTCAAAGTACTTACTTTGGTTAGGGCATTGGATTTTTGGGCTCCAATAGGTACCGGCTGCGGCCGAACCTGTGATGCAACTCGTTGAGCTTGACAATTCACACTATGATTATTAACTTGATACGAGCCGACTTGCAAAACAAATAGAAGGAGCAAACGCGCCGTGTCCAACCAGATACGGAATTGAACGAGGATACTGCACACAAATGATTGGCAATTGAGTTAGGTGTGCAAAAGAGAGACCTACAGTATGGGTAACATGATAAGGGTAGTGGTGTTCGTAAGAATGAATAGAATCATCAACGAATCTAGCTGCACGTTAGACACTAGACGCGATAGCAAGGCAATGAGACGTACGACTGATTTGATCAGACACACTCCACCGCGCAGACATTTCGACAGATAGCAAGACAAACCACAAGAAACTGAACAATATGATTATGGCTATAGGGAAATGTAAGCTGGTGAAGAAATAGGTGTCATAGGGTGAACTCACTGAAAGTGATTGTACGGATTCTAAAGAAGAGTGGAAATGACTCCATGGCGCAAGAGGTATGATGGTAAAGAGTGGGCCAAGATCTCACAGAGACCACCAGTGGACTGACCAGCAACCGCCTCCAGAGACGGGGTTAAATACTGGACGGAGAAGAACGAGTGGACCCATGGTGTGGTGCGTTATATTTGCAGTGGACAATCACCGCTTTCGCTTGTCTTTTGTTCTTCGTGCATTGTTCAGCACAGCCAAATTAGGAACATTAGCCCCTGAATGGCCTGCGCCTTCCCCTTCAACCTTTCAACACTCGCGAGCACTCGGACCTCGCAAAAAATCGCTCACCGAGTCCAAACATTACAGCGGACAAGCACTGGACAGCCCCAGTGACAACTCGAACGAGGAGACGACCTAGTTTGGTACGTGTGAACTCCTACTACGGCAGCCGGCTCGGAGTCCCTCCAAGGTCTCCTTCTCACCACACAGACCATATCACAAATTACTAATGTCGACCTCAATCCAACAGGGATCGACTCGGCCTTATGTCCGTCGAATAAGGCTCGCACTTTTGTGCCTCTCCGTGGGCGCTAATGCGTTTGTCCTATTTCCAACTGGTGAAAGCAAATCAACACTGATCTATACTGTCCACCAGAATATGTGCTGGTGGCGTTTTCTGCTTTCCGATTATTTCACCAGCATTGGCGACACACTTGAAGCTCACACAACCACAGTTGACCACCATCGCCCTTGCGTACGCACCATGTCTATCCCTTCCGCTTTCGTCTGCTTATGACGCCCACATACAGCGGTATGATGGGGCAATATCCCTTTGCAGCTTTCGTCGGCAAGATCCTTGATTGCTATGGCGCATGGGCGTGCTCCTTGATTTCCGCCTGTCTCTTCTCGGCCGGCTTTGGCCTATTCGCCAAGGAGATATCCAGGACATCAGGCACAATCACCCAACCCTCCATCTCTACATTCCACAACCTCGTTATATTTTTCTTTATCGGTGGACTGGGTACCGTATTCTCGTACGCCCATCCCCATATCCCACTTTGCGGCACTAACGCCCGCATGGCATGACAGCTACTTTTCATCCGTCTTTGCCGCCTCGAAGAACTTCCCAAAATATATCGGGGCAGCAGCCGGGACAAGCATGGCCCTCTTTGGCCTCTCACCCACATTTCTTTCCTTACTCGCTTCCCGATATTTTTCGTCCCCCGATGGCGAGATCGATATCACTCGTTTCCTACAATTCCTCGCTATACTCTGTGGGTGTGTACACCTCGTAGGAGGTTTCACCATGCATATTATTCCCTCGGCCCCCGAGGAAGAATCCAACTCAGCCATCATCGCAAGTGACCCGGAAGTACCAAACGAGCGTACCGTGCTACTTCCGAACAAGACCAACGCGAACGACGATGAGCGCGACCAAGTTCAGGTCGACGTCGTTTCCGTCTCCGACAATTCCCCAGAGTCCAAGGAGAGTGCATTGGATTTACTATCGGACCGCAATTTTTGGGCCCTCGGGTTTATCGTGTTCGTCGTCCTTGGATCTGTGAGTTACTCCTCGCTCCGACGCGCCTGCACATTCGTTCCCAGTCGTCTTCATTGATGCATTGGACAGTGTGAGATGATCATTTCCAACATTGGCACCATCATCCTCTCCCTTCCGAGTCAAACCTACACCATTCCCACTTTCGTCGACACCCCCTCTACTGTTATCATGACCGCGACCCAAGTCCGAGTGCTCTCCCTCGCGAATACGCTTTCACGGCTCCTCGTTGGGCCTCTCGCGGACATTGTTTCTCCCGTGCCATCTCGCACCACAGACAACAACCGTGGCTTCCTCAGGCAGCATCGTATAAGCAGAATTGCATTCTTGACATTCTCCACAGCTGTGCTTGTTTGCACCTACGCTTGGATGGTCGTCGGCGTCAGGGAACAAGCAGCCATTTGGGCACTAAGGTATGTCCTCCTCTCTCCTTTTATCCCCCGACTGGATCTGACATGATACAGTCTTGGCGCAGGTCTCGCGTATGGATGCGCGTTCACTATCCTGTACGTCTTCTTTCCATCCCGCACTTTTTTCTCCTTATCATCTCCCATCGCTAACACTGCACACCGCCACACCCTCCCACAGCCCCTCCCTCGTCTCCTCTATCTGGGGCCTCTCCAATCTAGGCCGCAACTATGGCATCATCACTTACGCCCCCTTCCTCGGCACTCCCGCATTTTCGTACCTCTACGCCTTCATCTCCGACTCGCACGTCTCCGATGTGGGCTCCGAGTCCAACCAGGCCGGGGTATGTTACGGACCGGCATGTTGGACGTCGACGTTCGAGGTGAGTGCGTTGGCCGCTGCGCTGGCGTGTGGTGCGTCAGTGTATTTGTGGCGCGCGTGGAAGGGGCGCGTGTGAGTCCGGATATGTGTCGCAGCTGTGGAGCTGGCTGGAGTTCCGGTGCTATCCCCACCCTATGCCTATCGCTGCTACTAGAGACGCCCTATAATCGTAATCGTTGGCACGTTGTACATTCCGTTCGTTGCATGTTTAGGCTGGGTGCGAGGGAGGCACGGTTGCCGCGAAAATATTTCAGTACCTCGAAGGATATGGACGTAACGAAAAGAGAAGGAAATGCATTCAACTCGGAAATGCGCCAGGAGGTTGTCTGGTGACCAGCCGCGTCTATGAGGCTACCCGGCCCGGCGATCCCGATGAGGCAGTCGCGGCTTGCCTCGTAGACACCAGACTAGCCAGGAGGCTCAGAACTCGGACCCGGATGTGCGTCACTGCAAGAACTTACGAGAAAATCTTTCGTGAATTGACTCCTTTTTGTCATTTGGTGATAGCGACCCACTGGCAGCTGCTGGCAGACGCTTGTCGCGCCCTGGAAATAGGTGCCAGTGAGTTCAAAATATGATCATGTCTGACATAGGCCAGGACAGGTTGAAGGGGGCTCAGACAAGGTGCTATCGGAACTACGACGGTGACCTTCGCCTGCAACACTACTGGCCTCGACTCATCGACAGTTATGATCAGCCTGAGCTTGAGGCTCAGGCTGGTCCCTGGTTAGTGACCCATATGCCATTCTGCTTCTCATCTCTACACCAATGTCGACCCGTCCTTTCGATAGCGGCTGCCGTGAAAGGTTTGATTGGCGTAATTCCGATCAATATACCACTGCTCCAATTATGATTATGCTGAATTCCATAGGTTTAGCCATGCTCGAATTGGCATTCAACATGGTTGTGACGCCAGCGAACGTCAAGTGCTCCTTCACTCCGTCTTCCCAGTTCCAGGGCGTGGTTCGAGAAAGTACGCTCGACTTGGGGGTTGTATCCTCATCTACGATCCCTGGACCCACGGCGAGAATTTAAAATGACCAGATCCCTTCTCTTCCCCTCCCTCGTCCTCTGGTTTTGCCTTGCCGCCTTACCAAGTCGAACATTCGCAGAACCCAAGACCGATGCAAAACATCTCAGTCCGCTCTTCAATGATCACAAGGGCACCTCTATTTACGGACAGGGCGTCCACGAGAAACGCAAGCGTGGTGGGCGTAATTATCTCTCGAAGCGTTGCAACGCTTCTGAGCATTCCCATGGTTCGAAAACGCCAGCGAGTTCGCAAGCTTCGCCCAATACGACTCCTGTCACTCCCGGCGAGTCCAAGAAATGGGGGTTGGGGTGGCCCAACGGCGACGCTTCTTACCTTGGGAATTTCGCCCGCCCGAAAGTCCGCTAGTTCGAATATTCATTTCAGTTTTCTGCGCGTCCACTAACGTCGTTCTTAGTATATATACATGGAGCCCGTATGTGCCTTCTACGGCGTCCCATCTTGAATTGGATGGTATCCCAATGCTATGGGGATGGGGTCAGGTAGACGATTTCAAGAACATGGTCGTTCAAGGCTACGCAACAAAAGTTCTCGGGATGAACGAGTATGTTCACGACTTCTTTTTGTCGCACTTCTGATACGACCATCTTAGACCAAATGAGCCTTCTCAATCGAACATGAGCCCGCAGGACGGTATCTCGTTGTGGAAGCAGTATATAGACCCGCTCAAATCCCAGGGATACTATCTTATTTCTCCGGCGTGCTCAAACGACCAAGCAGGACTTGATTGGATGAAATCCTTTGTCGAAGGGTGCACCGATTGTACGGTGAGTTTCTCTGCCACCGCCCCAGTGAAGTAATATTTGAACCTTGTAATAACAGATTGACGCCATCGCGTTCCATTTCTACGGTACCGACCCGAAAGCATTCGTTGAATACGCCACGACCCTGCACGAAGCATACAATAAACCTATATGGATCACCGAGTTCGCAGATCAGGTAGGGTCCCAGAGCTCCCATTCACCGCAAAACCAGAGTACTGACAATGCAATGCCTGACGTTACAGAATTTTAGCGGTAGTGGCGGTCAAGCCTCGATGTCTGACATTTATGCATTTCAAAGTGCAGTGACTGAATTCGTGGAGAATACGTCCTGGATCGAGGCCGCCTTTCCGTTTGGTATGTTGGATCTCATCCGACGAACACTAGTGACTGAAGCCATGTCTAGGAGTAATGCATGACCTGCAGGGGGTCAACGAAGGGAACTCGCTGTTGACCGCGGACGGATGGCCAACATCTCTAGCATATAATTACTTTGGTTGAGTGGATACCATATTCTCAAGGACGTCACTCGCTGTATACCACCACTTCTCGCTTTGTACTCAAATCAAATATTTGGTCCCGCCGGTGTCAAGCGTGCGAAGTGATTCTCTAGCTTGGGGACAGGTGACAGCGCGTCCGTCTGAGTTATGATGATACTTCGAACAACTCAAGAATGCACCCCGACCAGTCTTCGTAACACACAATCTTGAGAAACGCGCGCACCCAACAGACTACACGAATGTGCTCAAGATCTGTTCTGCTGCGTTCCCATCAGTCCGCATGCCGTTCGGCACCTACTTGTGCAGCGACCATCGCATCGTAGAGCCCGTGTTGCGAGCCAAGCCCGTACGTCAACGTGAGCTCGGATAGGATATTCGGAGAGTGCTTGAGCTGAGGAAGATCGTACGATGAGTCTTGTGAAGATACCATACCCCCTAAATAAACCGACACACCATCGAGATGATATCCTCCAACAAATGAGCCTGTCCGACCGCCATGCCCATCATCCCATCCTGTGATGCATGTACGATATGCACGTGAAAATGATCTACCCCACGCACCAATCAGCAATGACACCCTTGATACCCGCGGAGGCACGTACAATAAGACGGTTGGTAATGGATATACATCCGCAACGCGCCTCTTGAAAGTCCCCATCGTTCCTTGGTAATACTACACGCTCTGTCCCGTATCTCCTCCAACATCCCAATGTGGCCGTCCGGCCCACCTCTGAGATCGCGTAGGGAGCAAATGGAAGCGTCAAATACGATGGCGAGGAGGTAGAGCGACGAGATCGGTCCAGAGGGGTCCCATTTCATATCTGGGAAGATGAGGAAGCGCGAGGTGCGGCAGAGGACCCTGTCCGCTTCGGCCTTGCCCTCTATCACGTCTCTGACCCTGTGATGGCATGGGGTTAGATCATACCATCAGCACCATCAGCATCGTCATCGTTAGTCGATCTACTGCTGCTCGGACGTACCATTGCGTGCGTGAGGCGGGAAACGCGTCGATATAAGGCTTCACGATTTCGCGGTATAAATCAGGCGTTTCTGTGACCATGATGCGTTCTTGTTTCGTGTACTAGAGTATTGAGTGAGCATGGTCGCGATATGTGAACTACTGGTAGGAAAAGAAGCACCTTTCGGATATGTACTTCTGTCGCAGGGAATATCACCGTGATCTTTACCTCCGGAATGTCGTCCTTGCGAGCCAACCACGCATGACACCACGAATACTGCGCAAACCATCTAGATATTCAACTTGTGTGAGCGCAGCGAGTACACAGTGGACGCACGATGTCTGTATGTCCGATGCGCTTCGTAGACATGACGATACCAGTAGACAAATAGTCGGTGAACGTGGACGCGAACGCAGTCCGCTCGATGCGCAGGATAGCAGGGAGGCGAACGATATCCGCGGAGTCGGAGCCATCAGTCTGGATGCCAGTACGGCTCAGGTCTCTGTCGTACGGCGATTGTGTGTTCGGTGGTGCAGGGAATGTACCAAGCACGATCAGAAAGTGAAAATTAGGGTCTGGTAAAAAGTGCCAGCCATAAGGATTGGTTGGCGGACACCCAAAGAACACCCAGCCTACTTTCGTCAAGGACGCGTTCAAAGGCGAAGTTGTCGAGATCATAGTTAGGAAAAACAAGGTTGTTTGGGCCACAAGGATCCATGCTCAGTGGGCCCCTCAGGCTGGTGGGCAGGAGGCTTTGAACGGTATCATATGGCAGGGCGGAGTCAAAATTCCAAGTAAATCTACTACAATCTCTATCAAACCTTATGATACACCTCAATTGTTACCGTCTTCAACACCCGGCTCTGTGCTCTCCACCTTACTCGCTTCGACTAGGTACTTCTTGACCTCCGCCCATTCTTTACCGTATCCGTTGTCTCGGAACAGCTGCTCCGGTCCTATTCGCATGCCGCGACGTGGCTCTGACCTGAGCTCGGTCAAGGACGGAAAATGTGTCAACAAAAACTTTGCGACGAGGCGTCCCTGGTTGATCGGTGAATTAGGGAAACCTAGTAACGTGATCGCTTTGGATCCCAATCTAACTGCCGCTTCACTGGGGACCTCCCTACCATCCAGTGTTAAAGAAACGTGGCGCAATTCCGGGCAGATGGTAACAAGCATCAACAACCCTTTGAAGGTTATATGCTTGCCCCGCGGCGGCGGCGGGTGGACACAACATAATTCGACAACTTGGAGTAAAGGCCAGTTATCAGCCAAGTCTGCTAACTCTTCATCGCTGAGAGAAATGGGATTTTCCAGCTTGATGATTAGATTCCGTAGATTGGTGTGACAGATGAGGGGTCGGAACGTATCGAATGAAAGAACAAACGACTCTGGGTCGTTGACGTCAAAATGAGCTCTTGTGTTGTGAAGATGAAGCGACCGCAGAAGGGATTTTTGCGGGTGAGATGCAAGTCCAGTGAAAAGAGAGCCTATGAGTGTAGTAGACTCTATCGTCTCGGGGTGGAGGGTAATTTCATGGAAGCTTTGGTCACCCGGACGAAGAAGTTCGGTAATCAAACGTAGATCGTCTAGCCTTAGACTTAGCTTCTTCACATTGCGAAGAGGAATGTCGGAAGGTGATGGGGAAAATTCTCGAAGCTGGTATCCCCGAGTCCAGAGGTCGAGTTCCTGGAATTGGGGAGACATCAGGAAATGCTGCAGGGCACCATCGTTGACAAGAGCGTCTACAGTGAGGTACTTGAGGTTTTTGAAACTACACAGAGCCCGCGAGAGGATGTCTCTCAATTCATTTTGCGCTTCCGCAGGAATGCGAAACCTGGCAGTCGTCACGCTGGGACAACGTGAAGGACAGCTTTTGAGGAATGATCCCAGTGCTATGTCGTGCTCAGATCCACAGACATCTAAAACGACGAGCCCGGGTCCAAGAAGTGGATGGATGGAGGTGATACCAGTGGGATTTGTGTTCGGCAGCCTTCTCCACTTGAGCGCCTTCAAGTTGGGCAGGAGGTTAAGCTCGAAGATTGCACTTCCTAGCAAGAGGCAGTAATTGTCATTTTGGACTTCAAGTTGCTGGATGCGGTGGGCGTAGCGCTCGATGACAATCCAGTCAGCTGGAAATGGTAGACGCTGTTCACGTCAGACAAGATTTCATCTCGAAGGAACAGTTCACCCACGAGGTTTCGCATCCCCCCAAAAATAGTATCCCGTGGTTGAAAACACCGGAGAAGTGGTGCGAGTGAGTTCAGCCTGCGCCAAAGAAGGTCGAGGGATGGCTCGGTAAATCCGCGGCACGTCCGAGCGAGAGCAGCAAGCGCACGTCGTCCATCCGGGTCGGGTGTTCGAAATGCAAGGTCAAAACAGGAAGGTTCAGAGGTTGGTTCTACGAGAAAATCCAGGATGGCATAAAACAATTCTGCTATGAGAAGGGGGTTGCGTGTGTGAGGTTCTGAGGACATGATGATGGGCGGCAGCCTGGCCCGAGATGCGGTGTGCTGCTGAATTAAATAAGCTGCTGGATTGGCGGTGAATGTGGGTCTGGTCATTGACTACCATTGTCCACAATGTCAGGCAGCTGCATTGTGTTCCCGCTTTGAAGGGCATTCAGTGGGTCTGCACTGGGTCAAGTCTACAATCAAAGCAGCCTGGACCAACACGCGGTAAAAATAGGCTGCTAGATCAGTGGATAATACGTTCTGGCGTATCAGTACTTGCATTGTGGCCCATTCTTGACTCTGTGGGACATGTGCGACTACGACGTACGGGTACAAGGGGTGCGACTAACTGTAGCCCTACGAAGTGCAGGGTATCTGTAGGATGCCAATGGTAGGATGCCAGCGGGCTTACAGTAGTCCCGCAGTAGGTAGACCTGGACCCAAGAGCAGTTGAGTGACGGAGCACACGTGACCGTGACATAACGCGACGCGATTCATTTCCTAACCATCATACTAGTACTGCCAGTGAAGTCTCGAACGACAAATGACGGAAATATCCGCCTAGTAAGTGCTTGTCCTGAGATTGTGTATACCAATGTATCTAACGCTAATATAGTGAACAAGAACGCGAGGCAAACATTGCCCGCAATCGTGCGCTTCTGGAACAACTCGAGCTCAAGGATGCCGTCGCGAGCCTCGGCGTGCAAGTCAAGCCAAAACCCGCCCCGAAACCTAGAGCCAAGCCTATTCCAGGCACCAAGAGGGTCAAGCGCGAATTGACCGAGGAACCGCCGCGCCGACAGAGTGCACGCCTACGGAAAGACGTGCCAGTCGACCCTAACGAAACCCCTGCACAGAGGCGGAAACGCATGGCTGAGGCCGAAAAACAGCAGAAGAAAGAGGAGGAGGAACGCGTCTTGGTAGAAGAGCAGGCGCGCTTGGCGAAACGTCCCAGGGCTCAAGATCTCGACCTCACCGCGCTCACTTCAGCCGAGGAACTAAGCAACGAAGAGATGAACGCTCTACGAGCTTCATTGCAGGCCATAACCAACAAGTCCATTCCGAGGGGTATAGGAAACGTGGATGCATGGGTGTACGAAACCGACAAACGTGACGAGAGAGAGGCGCAGGAGCTGAGGAAGAGGCTAGGAAAGATGAAAGTCATTTCAAGAGCTAAAGTAACACAAGACCGGATTTACAGTGCCGCATATCATCCGGAACCCACCAAAGATTTGATCTTTTTTGGAGGTAAATGAATTGGGTTTAGTTTGTCTATCGCATGACACCTTCATAGACAAGCATGGACAACTTGGCATTTGGGACGCACGAGCTTCCGCTGAGGAAGCGACCGACGAAGACGACGATGTTACCTCTGCCACCGAGAAGTCGGGTGGTAAATACTGGCGTCTTCAGCAACATTGGCCCGCCACCTCCAAATCCTCCATTTCGTCTATCAGGATAGACCCAATAGACTCACATAGGGTGAATCTGCTTCATCTTAATCCATAACCTTTCTTATCATCCACCACCAGCTATACACGACATCTTACGATTGCACCGTCCGACAATTTTCTTTTGTTTCAGGCGTTTCCCATCAGATATACTCCTCTTCGGACGTCTTGATCACTTCACTTGAACTGATCCCTTCCGGACATGAAATGTGGATATCTGATGCCTCCGGTGGCGTGACTCATTTAGACCTTCGGGACAATCATGCTCGCTGGTACGGGCTGTCGGATCAAAAAATAGGGAGTGTCAGTATAAACCCGACTAGTCCCCATATAATCTTGACGGCGTCGAACAGCCGGTTATTGAAGTAAGGGAATTCATGTCCTTTCTCTCGCCCGTGATTAATCTACGAGCGCAGGATATGGGACACTCGAAAACTAGACGCCCTCTCGACCAAAAAACACGGAGGTGGTGCTACTTCGCCGTCACCCTCGCCAGCAAAGCCCTCTGACCTGTTCGAGTTCGACTTTGAGAAGATCCAGGAATTTGTCGAGTCGAAAAAAGGGAGTGGTGC
This sequence comes from Xerocomellus chrysenteron, assembly GCA_038093415.1. Classification (NCBI taxonomy): domain Eukaryota; kingdom Fungi; phylum Basidiomycota; class Agaricomycetes; order Boletales; family Boletaceae; genus Xerocomellus; species Xerocomellus chrysenteron. Next base: position 23,192 of record JBBPSD010000052.1, read on the forward strand.
ACTTCGCGGTGAGCACGCTCACGGAAAATCTGTCACTTCGGCATACTGGGATCCCAGAGGACGAAGTGTCGTGAGCACCAGTTACGACGACACGCTGAGGAGTGAGTACCGACTAGATGGTTCGTGCCGGTTCAGTGCTGACGATGTCGACGGGCAGTTTGGGAACTCGACGCAGGGAAATACGACTCTTCTCCCGTCTTCCCTGCATTTAAGCCATTCAGTCGAATAAGGCACAATTGTCAGACCGTAAGCTGCAAGCATGCGCTTGTTTCCTTCGTTGGAGATCGTTCGCTGACGGTATATTTAGGGAAGATGGCTGACGCCGCTGCGCGCCATATGGACTCCCAATCCGGATGTCTACCCCCATTTCACGGTACGTGACACCACCTTGAATAGACACGGTCGAGCCCTCACACCGACATATATCACGGACGCCAGGTCGCGAATATGGATCACTCCCTCCACATTTACTCCTGCAAAGTACGTCCTCTTCCTCGATCCGAGTTGTCATCGCTGAACGGGCATCTAGGGAGAGCTCGTCGCCAAGCTGTCGGACCCCGAGCGGTATGTTTCACGCTTCTCTTGTTCCGTCTCGCCTTGTCTCATTCAGACCGATCCCGATCGGATGCGCCCAGGATCACCGCAACGCAAGCTGTCACGTGTTCACACCCGAGCGTTGTCGAGCGGTGTGCGACGGGGAATGGAAGCGGGCGCTGTGTGTTGTGGGCACCGCCCGCCGACGTCGAGTAACTGTTACCGTGTACCTGTGTACATATTGTATCGGATGTGTACCGTGATGATTTAAATTTATCTGGTTCTGTACGGCGTGGAGCCTAACAAAAGAGCAGGGATGGGTCTTGCTGCATTGGCACCTCGAAGCTAGGGGCAGACGTGTCTCGCGTATAGTCTCATTTCTTCAGCGTGACCGCAAATGGTGAATCTAGCGCTTGCTCTGGAACGGCGAACGATGAGTTCGTTGGCGAGACTCGGGACTCGGCAAAGTTGAAGACGGTGCTGGGAAGGAAACCAGAGACCCCTGGGATGAAACGTTCCGAAACGTTATCCGACGCTTACAGTCCGCAGCAAACTGCATTCACACCATACCATGGCAGTGGTATACTCATATTAAAAAGATAACGAACACAACGATCCACCAGAGCAACGACGAGAGGAGGGGAAAACCATAATAGAGACGAAACCGACCGTGTCACACACACAACACAGCGCATGATGGCAACGCCCGCCGCTTTGTACCAAGGTTAATTATGGGTAAAGGAAGACGTGAGACAGGCGATGGAGAATACGAGGTCCGTACCACATAGGCGTACATGTCTTTTTTTTTCATTGAGCATCATGTCCATGGCAATTTTTGACAACGAACCACTGGGGAAGTTGGTGATCGAGGAGGAAAATGCGAAGGAAATTAGATGAGTGCGGAATGCTCGGGGACAGAGGATAGTAAAGATGGATGGGACGGACTGGGTCATCAAGTCTCCATCGTTCGTCCTCCCACACAACAGTTTCTCTCCTCAACCCCCCCCCCTCTTCTCTCGACAACATGACCTGAGCCCGAAACCTGAAAAAAACCAACCACTCATTGCGACCTGCAACGTTCGCAAAGAAGACCGAGACAGACAAGGGAGAACAGTCTACAGGAAATCCTCGGCTCTCGCGCGTTTCTTCCCTCTCATTTCCTCTGGTGCAAGACCCGCGATTGCTGACGGTGATGACGCGGTGTTCGTCGATTCCTTGGCAAAGTAATATCTAGCCGTATGTGCACGTTTCTCCTCCTGCGTAGCGCACAACTCTGAATGAGTATCGATCGACACGAAAGAAGGGAAGGAAACGCACGGGAGAGAAATTGGGATCTGCATATTTCAGCTCTGTCTTTTTCTTAAATGGTGTATACTTTTGTTCCAAGGCTAGACTCGGGAGTACAAGTGGTGGTGGCTGATTTTGGGCAGATACTGACCCAGCAGGCGGTACTGGTTTTCCTTGTGGCAGTGGTGTAGGCGTACCACTCCCCACGACAGAGGTGATTGGTGTCCCACCTCCGTTTACGCCAGAGGCGGGGAAAGATGAACCGGCAGGGATAAATGCCGGAGGAGGCCCGAGTGGTGGACGAGACATGCCTGGTTGGAAGGGGGGCGTACCTTGAGGAAGCATACCAGGTAGATGTGGCATCACACCTGGAGGAAGTATTGGAAACCCAGGCGGTGGAGGTCTAATGTCGTCATATTACATGAATACAAGGCAGAAGAAAATCGTCAGCATCAATTGAACAAGATCCGGACAAACCTTGCGAGCGAGCATGGACTTACCCAGGTGGAAAACCGGGTACACCGGGGAAGGGGGGAAATGGGGGCGGCGCACCTGGGAATGCCCCTGGAGGAGGTGCACCTCCTAGAGGGACGAAGGGAGCGGGTGGCGCACCTGTAACCATCCCCGGGGGTGGTGACATTCCTGTCGGAGGGGCCGCATAGGCTTGAGGTGGTGCACCGTACACCGCTCCACCCTCGGACGCACTTGGAGCAGCGGCTGAAGTAATATCACCGGAGCTAGCGCCCATGAGTGCCTTATGGGCCTCGAGTTGGGCACGAAGCTGGTCCTCAGACAACGGCTTATTCTCCACTTTGGGTCGTTTGGGCTGTGGCTGGGAAATTGAGCCTGCTGCGAGACCAAGTTCTATCTCTTTGCGACGTTTATAATCAGCAACGTCGGGTGCGGGAATACCCTCCATGCCAAAGATTTCGACTTCGTAGCCATCACGACCGGGAAGGGCATTCTCAATTCGCGGGAGGCTATATGAGGAAGATAGATGTAAGATCGGGAGCGAATCGAGAGGAAAGAGACCACTCGCTTTTCGGGTTCGAGTTTGTGTACTTGTTGAATGTGGACCGCAAGACCTCCTGCGGTGTTCAAGCGACGAGGACACATATTACACTTGAAATGTTTTGCCTTTTGGTGCTGCATGAGGACTTTATAGCGGTGCGAGTCAGGATGACGTCCTCCAGCGAGGTTGAAAACGCACCCTTCTCGTCCTCGAACTCTCGTTCGCAATACCAGCACCATGGCCGGATGATCTAGTAGTATTCAGTCAATTGAACTCTCGAATACTGGCAACAAACACACCTGCTTGTTCTTTTTCTTTGCCATCTGGTTGTTCTAGCAGAATAACGCCGGTCGTGGAAGAAAGGCGGACAACGAAACTTTTCGGACGCTGGTCCGTGGGAATACCGTTGACCACGTGATTCAATACACCCCCATTATTGGGGGTCGTCGTGCTCCTTTTGGACACGTCCCTTCGACTAAAGTTTGGCGCACTTGCTAGTCGCCCACCTCGACGTCCGGAACCCACTCGCCATCCTCACGCACATTCTCGAGACATATCACGACAGTAACAAGACCTTTTTTCATAGAAGAAACCACAACGATGCCCACCGCAGTGAACGGTATAGCTGCAACCTCTGATACAAACACAAAGGCCATTAAATCCAGAAACCAGCTACGTCGCGCCAAGGCAAAGCAGAAGAAGGCTGCCGCCGTCTCGAACCGGACGACGCCGGTGTGTCTAATTCTCCTATCGTCGTGTTTTTCGCTGATGGGCATCCCATTCACACAGGAACCAAATGCCGCCGCCTCGGATGGGGCGAAAAGAAAGCGCTCGGTAGACTTTGTGGGTGATCATGTCGAGTACGTGGTTGAGCAGCTGGATGTCAAAGAGCCGGCCTTCGAGGCCTTTTCCGACATCTTTGCCAAGTTCCAGGCTCCTACTGACTACTCGGAGGTGCGCCTCTCCGCACCCAATCCTTCGAAAATATCAGGCTGACTTCCGTGTCCAGGTAAAAAGTTCCGAGCCCACCAAAGGCGAAGTCATATACTCGGACGACGATATGGCTTCCGACGCGGGTTCGGACAATTCAGACGTTCAAAAAAAGCCTCTCTCGAAAAAGAAGCAACGCAAGCTCTCCAGACTCACCATCGCCGAACTCAAACAACTCGTTCCAAAACCCGAAGCAGTCGAGTGGACCGATCCTTCCGCTGCGGATCCAAGATTACTTTTACATCTCAAGTGTTATAGGAATACCGTACCTATCCCCGCCCACTGGAGTGCCAAGAGGGATTACCTGCAGGGCAAGAGAGGTATCGAGAAACCACCGTTTCAGTTGCCATCATACATCGCAGACACGGGCATTGCCACAATGAGGGACGCGATCAAAGAGAAGGAAGCAAACATGTCACTTAAAGCGAAGACAAGGGAACGGGTTCAGCCCAAGATGGGAAAGGTGGATATCGACTACCAGAAATTGCACGATGCGTTCTTCAAGTTTGCAACAAAGCCTGTAGTGACTGGCTTCGGGGAAATGTGAGCGCATTCTCAGTTCTGCTTATAGTAATATATCGACTTGGGGTTACTTCTTCCATAGGTATTACGAGGGTAAAGAGTTCGAAACGTCGTTAAAGGAGAAGCGGCCTGGCGATTTGTCACCCGAGCTCGTGGAAGCCTTGTCCATCCCACCCCTAGCACCTCCCCCGTGGCTCATCAGCATGCAGCGATTCGGCCCCCCACCAAGCTATCCAACACTCCGCATACCAGGTCTGAACGCGCCCATACCAGAAGGCGCGCAGTGGGGTTTCCATCCAGGTGGTTGGGGCAAACCTCCTCTAGACGAGTACAACCGACCGCTTTACGGTGACGTCTTTGGCGTGTTGCCCAAAGTCAGTGATGTTAACGTACGTACATGCACTGCTCGAAACCGTCTGTTGTTTATTCACGTAAACCAATTTCCCAGGTTGGCGAACCAATCGACAAGAACACGTGGGGTGAGCTCGAGCCCGAGGAAGGTAGGCGCTTGTTGCCAGCCTTAATGCAACATGAGTACTCACTAAACGACTTGTAGAAGAGGAAGAGGAGGAGGAGGAAGAAGAAGAGTCAGAAGCCGAAGAAGCACCTGAGGCTGCTACCCCTGCAGATGGCCTGCAAACACCGTCGGGTCTCGAAACGCCATCGGGTCTTACGTCTGTCGTATCGACTGTCGCAGGGGGGCTCGAGACGCCCGATTTCCTGGAGCTCCGGAAGACAGCACCGTCAAGGGAGAGAGAGGAAGATACGGGCCCACGGTCGTTGTACCATGTTGTTCCAGAGAAGCAGACTTCGGTGCGGGGGCTTATGGGAAGCGAGAGAGGCTACGATGTGGCTGCTGTCACTGGAGCGTCTGGAGCACCTATACCCGTCTTGGGAGACGAGAGAGGGACAAAGGTACGTTTGCATTCGGATACCTGGTTTTCTTGACTGACAAATGGGTGACATTGCAGCGGAAAGCAAATGGCGTGGAGGTTTCATTGGACGCTGCAGAGCTGGAGGGGCTCACGGAAGAAGAGCTCCGCCGCAAGTACGAACAGCACTCGCGTGGATCGGCCGGTGTCGCTGGGTCGAAGGAGGACTTTTCTGATATGGTGGCGAAGGAGATGGCGAAGAAGAAGCAAAAAATGGACAAGGAACGGGTGAAGAAGGGCAAGGAATTCAAGTTTTGATCTCCTGTCTGTGCCATTCTGTTGGTAGCCGCTGCTGTTATTTTATTCCGATGATGATTCCGCAAGCTATGCGTTGATCTGAGCGCTCACTGTGTGACGTGCGACTCCAACAGAATGATGGACAGTAGGGCTGTGCTTAGCGCCTGGCAGGTGTCAGCAGGCGGCGCGGACCACTAAGCACTTACGTTGGGACCATTGGGACCCACTGATCGTCGTTGTCATTTTGTTCACTTATCTTCCTCCGCCAGTGCGCGGCGATGAACGCTTGAAGTCCGGCACTCATCCGAGTTGGACACGCGGCGACTACCTGGCAGCTCACCACACCAGCTTGTTAGTACGTATTCCAGAGGACCGCCCGAGCCCGACCAACGGACCGCTCGTCTACTTTCCCTAACGCTCGTTCCCTTTTACCCTTTTTTCCACCGCTTCGATTGGGGTGGTACGCAAGATTCTTGAAATCGTTAGGAGAGCCGACTCGTTGGAGGAAAAAATGTCTAGCGTGAGGATGTACGAGCAATCTTTCAATTTGCCTTGCTTCTCGACTTACGCGGCTTGCAATCAAGTGCCCTCCAACCACCTCCCAACGTCGACTTTGTAGTCGGTGGGTTCGTTGCTCTCCGTGTTCCTCCAATGGCTGATGTTTTGGATTGCACCTGTTTTCTTACCTCTACGACTCTGAATTTTTTTTGAACCTCGCGCGTATGTTTGGGTTGGCGATAATGCGACTGGCGCGCAACGTACGGTGATCAGGCTATCCTGGAATTCCCCCCGGCGCAAGGGACCGGCCGCAGGCTGCTGTTAAAGGGGTATGTGGTCCTTTCTCGGTACTCTACGCATGCTCCTGACGCATTCTCTCTTCTGCGTTATCTCCTAATTGCAAACCCTCCAACCCCGCAACCAACGTTTATAATGTCACCCGCCGAACCCCCGTCCCACAACGCGTGGTAGGCTGTTGAAGTCCGTGTAGGGCCTGCAGGCGCCAAAGCTAAATGGGTACGCGTCGAGCTCAAGAAGATCGAGACGCTCCCGGGCGGAGGTCAAGCGAATGCGTACTTTGACCATGTCGGCCCTAGCCCCATTCCGCTTTGGCAATCGAGTGAGGATTACTCAGTGCTACAATCTGTGCGTGATGATGTCTCGTTTCTGTCCATGGGTGTTGCTGATCATGGTTGTGCTCATAGCAAGATCTTCCTTTCTTGATTCGTATTCCAGAGTCCATACCGCCTAGCATTGCATTGGAGAGAGGTGGTGAGTTGATCTGTCACGCAGCCATTTCATGTCATTAAAATGCTCCCTGCAGCTGGCATTCGATACGAACTTGTCGCAACAGTATGTACACTCGGCAAGAAGTGAGTCTTCTCCCCGCAATTTACTTCATCTTCTCTAACCATTGTCAGGGGTTTCTTTCGCCGTCGCAAAACTGCTGTGATATCACAAGCAACAACGATCATAATCGACAAACACGAGCTACACTCCACTTGGCCCGTCTACTCCCAACCCGAATCACGTTCTGTCCATCAAGAAGGCGTCCACCTCACCGTCGACCGCGAACGAACATGCTATGGGCCTGGCGATCGTGTCACCGTCATGGCAATTCTCAAATCTGACGCCGTTCATCCTGTCGTCCTCCGTGGATTTGAGTTCACGTTGAAAGAAACCACCATCTTTCGTGCCGGCCCTCAAGCAACTTCGAAACGGAGTGGACCCCAAGCCAAGGTAGCCAACATTGGGGAGCAAAAAGTCCCACTGAACGTGACATTGTATAATGGTACCCAACACAAAGCCGAGTTGGGGTGTTTAATCCCTAATACGCACACGACGACAACGTTGAATGCAGCGAGACATATTGACATTACTTATGTCATCATCGTGAGGGCGTGGATCGGGTCGATGCAGAGTGTCATGATGGAGTTGCCTGTCATTGTATCAAACTGGCCTCGGTGAGTAGGCTCGGTACGAACTTTATCCGAGGATAGGATTGACTGAAACGTTGCCCTGTTTTTAGAAATGTATCGGAAGAGGCTATCAGGTACGTTGTTGGGACTTCTGTTTCCCCGTATTTTGTGTTGCTAACCTCGTCACAGACGCATTGGCCATGCGCCCAGTCTATGCGTAACCTCGCCCTCGAGCCCGGCAGCAACTGTACCCATCACTACCTCTATTACTCGAACCCTGACAGACGACCAAAATGCCCCCAACCGCGTCTCTGGTTTCAACGAATTCGGCAGCCTTCACTCCCCTCCTGCACCCAAACAATCCGTCCAATACAGTACCGCACCGACGGGACACGATGGCACGGCGAACACACAATTGGATGTGGATGAACTTGGAGCTTTTGTTAATGGTTCTGTAGTGAAGGTGGCGGGGACCATTGACCATCCAGGATACGGTACTTCAAAACGACCGACTTCCCGAGGTGGACTGGGAGGTATTCAAGAAGATTCCCTTTTGGGTGATACAGGTGCAGAGGGAAGTCAGGGCCTCGCTGAGCCGCGCGTGGGACGAAGACGACCGAGTGCAAACGCTCAGAACCGGTTCACGATCACGAATATCAGTGAGAAGGATGCTGAGGAGGGGATGAACCCCCAGGTATCGAGAGCGACGACACCACCTACGCGCGCGCAGAAAGCGTGGCCGACTGCTGAAAACGAGAAGAAGGTGTTGTATGAGAATGCCGTGGCGAAAGTGCAGAAGGTACAGGGGGCAGCTGCGATGGCGAGTGCAACGGCGGCCAGCGATGTGAGATTGATACCTCTATCACTCGATCTTGTAACTGACGGATGATCAGATCCCGTCTGGTGTGACCTCTACCCCCACCGCCACATCCAAGAAAAATTCTGCTTGGCCATCATCAGAAATAGAAAAAGTGCGATTGTATGAACATGCTCAGGCAACTGCGAAACGTACCCAGGCGTATGGAGTCTCCTCGCCGTCTATCCATAGCCGCAGTAGCTCAGAGGCGAACCCCCCGGGTCGCGAGAAAGCATTATCGTCCAGCGTCGTGCCGGGCCCCGCCATCTCAGCTGGGGTTGCCCTGTATCAACAAGCAGTCTCCTCGATATCCACTAGCGCCAACAATCGCCCTAGCACACCGAACAGTCGGGTTTCGCCGCCCTCTCCTCCATTGTCGGTCTCGCGCGTACCTCACTATCCTTCGGCTGAAGAAGAGAAAGCGGCGTTGAAGCGTTACCACGTGGCCAAGCTCGCTGTGGATCGAAATCAGAACACACAATTCGCGTCCAAGGAGGGTGGCTCCTCGGCTGGGGTTGCTGCACCTGTATCCTATGACAGTCTGTACCCAGAGTCCGAAGGACCTCCTCCGTTTGAATCGTCGGGTAGCAGCGGTCGACCCCACTACTTGGACGAAAAAGAGAGGTTGAGGAGACAGTACGAAGCCCAGGACGCTGCAGTGCTGGCTGCACAGGCACAAGTACAGGTACAGGGGCGAGAACCCCCTTCAAGAAACCCATCGCACACGGCCAGGGCGCCTTCGTATGGTGGCCCACCGCCTGAAGAGAGTGGGTTGTCGGAGAAGGAGATCCTGAGAAGAAGGCTCGAGGAGCAAGATAGAGTTGCACAGCTACTGCAGCAGCAGCAACAGCAACAAGAACAAGAACAACAGGGACTACCGATTCCCCCACAGACCCCTCCACGTGTCAACGGCTCCCGCGCCCCACCTGTCCCTCCGACGCTGAACGGCTTGAAACCCTTGACGGCAGCCCAGGAGAAGGCGCAATTACGCGCCAAGTACGAAGCCGAGCAACAGACAATGGTCAATGGCCATGTACCAGATACACCCCCGCCCCGCCACCCGTATGCCACTGCTACCCCTACCAGCGGTGCACTACCGCCACCGCCACCGCCATTGTTGCCACGTCCTCCTGCAGATTATATCCAGGAAACACAAGAAGCTGATCTGCGCGGACGGTACTTTGATAGCTTGGGCGTGGGCTTGGCTAGCGCACTCGATACTCTCACACCGGCACCGGCGCAGATCCTATCTTCTCCAACCGACCCTCGCCTGGACATACGACCGTTCTCGCCGTTTGATGCTGGGTTGGGGTATGATCCACGGCTGGCAATGACGTCGCCCGCGCCTGTACACGGGTATACTCAGGCCCCGCCGCCACCACCACCAGGCGCGCAATACTAGTTTTCGTCTCTCCATGTGTCATCTGTTTCCCTCATATTTGATAACATATTTTGCTTTTTTCTCCTCCTTTTCTGTTCTTCATTGATATCCCTGTTGCTGGCCGTCGGGACGCTACTCGCGCTCGTTCGCCACTTTCAGATCACATCACACTTTTTTTTTCGGAATATATGTTCTATCCCCTCTTCCACCAATTCATGATCGCTCCTCGTAGCCGCCGAGACCAATTTTCGACATTCTCGCTCTCCTTTCGCTGACGTGCTTTTCCCACTATGTCATCCCATTTATGCGCTTATCGTTACGGTTTTGACGTGTTTACATTACTGTTAGCATCCGGGTCGCTATTATATATGACGCTTCGTCTGTGTTGTAATGTCAGAGGTGCTCGGGACATATGAATAAGGTTGCTCTGCATCCGGTCTTGGCCCGGCCTGATTGGTATCAACTCGATGGGTCCAGATTCAGATGGATCAAGGTATGAGGCCTAGGGAAATATAGGTGGAACGGCCGTGCTGAAAAGAGGAGGGAAGAAGAGACAGGCCAAGGTTTCAACATCTGTGATTGAACACCAAGCAATCTCTGGGAATGTACATGGAATCGTTATCCTACACACACACAGTCAATGTAAAACTGCCAAGTTGCCAACACCCATCGTCGCATTCGTTTACTTTTACTCCTCACCAGCAGGGAGAGGAATCCTAAACCCACCGGTCAAATCCATCACACCCTTTGGATCGTACTTCTTCCTTAGCTGTTTCAGCTTCTCCAGATTACCACCATAAAGATCCTCCACGCGCGTCACGTCCGCGAGCGCCGTGCTGATGAAGTACGGGAGTCCTTTCGACGATTCACGCTCCGCGTGGACCTTGTCTCTGAGGTTCTTCAAAGTCGACTTCATGGTGTCGATCCAGTGCTGGTCGTGTTGCTTGTCCTCCCAGGTGAAGTAGACGATGATCGGGCAGTTGGGCTTGTCTTTTACGTGAGGCCAGGCAGAGTCTGTCGCCTGGTCAAACATGGCCTTGGTAAAGGGCCACAAGCCAACCCCAGTACGCGTGCCTCCATGTTTGTCCATATCTTTGGACGCTTCCTGGGAACGTTCAGGGCAAGTAGTCAGCACCGATCGCGAATTCGGATGCGGTAGCCACTTGCCTGCGATTGTTTTTCGATTTCTTCGATGATACTTGGCGTGAACTCGTCGACCATCACGTTACCCCAACGACCACTGAACGAGACCAGTCATTCATGAAACGCAAGCACGCTGAATGGAAGTTTCATACCGTGGATACTGGCTAATACCAACCATGGGTCGCTTGGGCCTCTTAACAGATGGAGCGGGTTGCGGTCTGCCATCGGCTACGAATTCGGTTATCGACAGAAGCTGCCGGCTGTGAACGTCATCGACGATGTCTTTTGATGAGACTACCGAACGATACCATCACGTATGCAAAGAAACATACCTCATGAAAACATTGTATTTAATTTCATCGTTCCTGTTCCGTACCAAATCTCCTGGAAGCTCGCCTAGATCATATGTCTCATTGTCCAACGAGCGGAGCGTGTCGGCCAGGTGGAAGGAACCCGTCTCAGTAGAGGAGCCAGGATCCTCATACGGGAAATAGGGTGTCGCGACCGGTTTCCGTGAGGGCAACGTGTCACCATAGTTATCAATAGTATGTTCGACCCCCCTCAGTTCTTTGAAAGGGTCTTCGGTAGGATAGGTGCCATCATATACGCAATGGACTGTCAAAATATTCTGCAGGACGCATGACGAGCAGTTAAACCATCACCAAATTTTGCACTTTTCAGAGGGAGATGCCGGAACAGACCTCGATACCGCCGGGATTATTGTTATGTCTAAACGCAGCTTCGATGTTTGCTTTGTTATCGGTTTTCTTAACGAAGTCGGCGATGGCCGTTTTGGCTGCTGTGTAGTGCTGTTCTTTGTACGTGAGCTGAAAATCCTATATAAAATGTTAGAGGACGTCAACGGGGCTGTGAGAGAAACGCATACGTAGTATTTCCCTTGGTCATGAGCTTTGAGTGTGAATTCGGTGATTATGCCAAAGTTGTTGCCTCCTCCCTAAAAATGCAAGAGTCAAGCACAGCCCAGAGAGGATGAAAGTTTGAACTATACCTTGATGGCGTAAAACAATTCCGGCTCATTCTCCGCGGTTACTACTTTGAGATCTCCGTTCGGAAGGACGAGCCTCGCAGCCGTAATGTTGTCTACACCCAACCCATATTGACTCGTCTTGGTTGAGTACCCACCCCCTAGCATCCAGCCTGTTACCCCGACCCCCGCGAGACCCGAACCACCAACGATGTTGAGGTTGTGAGGTGCAAGTGTGCGGTATAATTCTTCGAAGAGACTTCCAGCTCCGACGTGCACAAGCTTCTGTGTTGCATCAATCTTTATCTTGTTAAAGCGAACCAGGTAGATTTGGATGCCATCAGTGGAGCTAAATCCGGGATTCGTGGAATGTCCACCGCATTTAACCTAGAGATAAGAAAGGAACATGTTATGTTTTCCAAGGTCGGGTCGTTGACAAACAACGGAACTTACAGCGAATTTAACACGAGTTTCTGCAATGACTTTGACCTAGTGTAATATTTGCAATGTCATTTTGCTTCCAGATCGCTCCCAAAAGACTATCTCTAGAGACTTACGATGTTCCGCAGATCCTCCTCTGATCCAGGCTGGACAGCACAAGCTGATATTTCCGTACTGCTATTGAGGTAATGAGTAACGCTGGCTTTGTAACCACCTCCACCTACGAAGCAAAATAGTAGTGCGTTGACGGTCAAAATCAGACATTCAGCACACTGAGGAAAGAGTAGCTCTGCGTACCGAAAGGAAAGAACTGAGATCTTCCTTGGCTATCATCGCAAATTTTTTGGATCTTTTCGATGGCATTTTTCAGTGGACGGTTGGGGAGCTATGCAAAGCAAGAAAGCGAGTAACGTCATCGCATCTGGATCAGAGCTCCAATGGGTAACGAGGGCGAAGGAATGCTCACCGGCCCTGGCATTTTGGTGGGTCTGGGTTCGAGCGAACCACGGCTAATCGATGAGAGATGAGAGATGGGAGGCGTTCACTGATCGTCCTATGAAATCCGGGGAAGCATGCAACGTATTTATACGCACGTTGAGCATTCCACAGAAGCGCAAGTTGCTCGGATCGATAAGGGAGCTTGAACCCATTGCGTTCGGTCTATTCCGAGTTCTGTCCAGGTTCGACAACTGGTATGAAATGGTCAGTGATCTCGTACATTTTACATAACGAGTCTGACTTCAAGTTTTCTCCACGCCGCTTGTCATGCATGTCATGCTCTGAATCTCTACTGAGTCTACTCAACTTCTATGTGCATGAATTACTAGTAGGGACCACATCACCAGCGGACTCGGAGAACGGTCGATTCACAGTATGCAAGCTGACCCACCACCGCTGACTCGGAGCAGTACTAGGATCGATGAAGGTCTCCTTGGCACTTAGTAGAGCCGACTTCCAATGGATCCCATCAGGACTGGCGCTGAAGAACAACACCGACACATCCGAACGTTCCAGTCAGATGGAACAACGAGCTGAGCGGACCATGATGTTCAACGTTGTACGTTGAACAGAGAAATCCCCCGAAATCCACTACACCGTAGCGGGAATAACCCACAACAGGTTGTTTAAAGGTCGCCGTCTATCCAATCAATGGCCGTTGTGCAATTGTATCCGAACCGAAGAGCTAGATATAGACAAGATGTTGTTCGGCCGCCCATATGTACATACTACGTCAGGACCCCAGCTTTGCTGAAGTGATGTTCGCGAGCGTCCGGCACCTAATAATCTCCCTTCCAGTGTCTCCAAGCTCGTGACTCTGTTGTTCCAGCATGTACTTCAAGTGAGCTGCCAAGTTATCAAAAAGGGTCAAGTCGAGAACCTCATGACTTATCGATCGCTGTCAATGTGATATTCGGGACCAGTTATCTTATATCATGACCGAGATCATTCTGGATTAGTGCTCGCGAAGCTAATCCAACCCCAAAAGCACTTGACAGGGCCCTCAGTGAGGGAGCGGAAGCATTTAATATTCAACTTCCCACCCAGTGGCCAGTCCGGATCTCGCACAAACTCCATGATGAAAGTAGAGAAGCACAAGTGCCCAAAATTTCGCTCATTCCCGTTTACGACCATGCCGCTGATTACTGAGGCTTTTGGCACAATCGCGCCGTTCAGTGATTCATGCAAAATCGGGTTGGACGATTCCAATCCGCCTATTGTCAAAGCTATCTCGAAGAGTGCGGTTGCCAAGGTATGTTGGTTGTATCAACGAGATCCTTGATCGTCCAAGTTTAGTGTGTTTTTATGGACATCCCAGTGGACAGTACAAAACTTCGATAATGCACCAGATTGCTACCGGCTGTTCGTGAATGATGGCAAGAAGGATTACGCTCTAAGTGCTTCAGAGGACAAGACTAGTGTTTCTACTTTTGAGGGTAGTCCCGCTTCCTCGGACTCACATGTGTGGTACATTTTCCAGTTTCCTGACGAGTATTACTAGTAGGTTCCAGAACTCTGCACTACAGCACATGCTGATACCTGGTCCACAGCATCCAAGATATAGCCACTCGTAGGGCATGGAAATTGAATGGAAAAACCGTTAAGTCTAACTTGACCTAAATAGCACTATCTGAATCGTTCACTAACGTAATCATCCTGTAGATTGAGCTTGTTAGCCTCCCTGTTGGAAATGACGGACTCAAGCCTTTCAAATTCCGCTTCACATTCTCTGGCTGAGCGCTGAGCGCTGAAGGGTGTCAATGGTCTTGCGGATACTGGATAACGTGCTATGGTGACATCATGATGAGTTTAAACATGTACGTCGATGTAAGACTATCGTTACCCGGCATTCAGAATGGGAGCAGAGATTACATTTTTGCCTTAGTGTCGCCAGGTTTGAAACTAACCGGACACTCGGCAAGCAAAGTTAATACCTCACATTTGTGGCTTTCCAGCTGTCCACGTTTCCCAAATCTCGTTCATGTCGCAGCCAAGTGGTACAATCACGCCATTTCATGATTCACACAAAATTGGACTAGACGTCGCTGGTTCCCCTGTCGTCAAACTAATTCAGAAGTGTGTAGTTTCCAAGGTACGTTGTTATCTCTCGATTGAAACCTCCACTGCCTGCCCGGATTCAACGTATTTTCGCATACATTTCAGTGGACAGTGCAGAACGTCGATGGGGAAAAAGATTACTATCGGTTATACATGAACGATGGCCAGAAAGACTATGCTCTCCGCGCATCAGAAGATGGAAAAAGCGTGAATGCCTACGAGGCTAGTCCCACTTCCCTGAATTCGCATGTGTGGTTCATTCCTCACCTCGAGAAAGAGTTTTTCGGGTGAGTGCCTGGGCTCCGTATTAGTACACACCGTGCTGACATCTGGTCTCCAGTATCCTGGATCCAGCTACTATCAGAGCATGGAAAACGAACGGAACAACCGTTAAGTCTCCACGTGGGTCCAGAAAACATTATTTACTGACGCAAATTGTCGTGTAGATTGAACTCGTTGAGCCTCCTATTGCGGACGACGGGCTCGAGTCGTTTAAATTCAAGTTCTCGTTCGCTGGCTGAGTGGTGGTTTGGTGGTAGACGTATAGAGTTTTACCAGGGTTTTATGGTATCATAGAGCACATTGATGCATAGCTGTAGAATGCCTAATGAGTGTGCGTAATGGTCCAAGCACAGAAGTTGAAGAACTTGCAATTGCCAGTGGTTGCCTCACTCTCGGAGTAGCCTAGATACACAACTTACAAGTACTCGGATGTTCGGTATTTGTTTTTTTCTCTGTTTATCCTAACGCTCCCTTATTTTTCCGACCCGAAGTCGTCGGTCTCACAGGCGGTATAGCAACTGGAAAATCAACCGTTGCCGCGCTCTTCGCTTCGCATGACATCCCAATCATCGACGCAGACCTGATCGCGAGACAGGTCGTCGAGCCTGGTACTAGCGCACACAAACAAATCGTCAAGGCTTTCGGGAAAGGTGTACTCTTGCCCTCTTCCGTGAATCCGACACACGCAGGCTCAAGCATAAATTCAGACGAGCGAGCCTGGTATACCCGCCCCATCGACCGCAAGAAGCTCGGCAGCATCATCTTCAATGACGAGAAACAGCGGAAAATTCTAAACAGAATCGTACACCCCGCCGTCACACGAGCAATCCTGTGGGGCGTTCTCAAGGCTTGGCTGAGAGGCGAAAAGATCGTTGTGGTGGACGTTCCGTTGTTAATTGAAGGAGGCCTGTGGAAGTGGATGGGCAGGGTTATCGTGGTGTACTGGTACGTCTGGCTCTCGCTCTCTCGTCTCGTGTGCTGTTTCACCACCTGCTTTCGCTAGCTCCCCCGAACTCCAACTTCAACGTCTCATGGCTCGGGATAAATCTACTCGCGTTGATGCGTCTGCCCGACTTAATTCGCAGCTTTCGATCACTTCGAAGGTCGCATATGCCGACCTCGTTATCGACAACTCAGGTTCGCTCACGGATCTGGACGGAGAGGTGATATCGTGTGTCGGAAAGCTAGAGAGGGCGGTGGGGTGGGGATGGATGGTGAGCTGGCTACTCCCACCAGTAGGTTTGTTGTGTGCCGTCTGGTGCCTGTCATGGAGGGCTCTCAAGAGGAGGAGGATGTGAGCATTATACAGACTAGTTTGTTCAGTATGTTACCAGGTAACTATCATGCTCTTGTCTGAAAGTCCGAGGTTGCGTGACAACTTAGATGTACAGTAGTGCATGCGTGGCCGGGCAACTAAAATTTCGGGGGTTGGACTACAAGGAACATCATGGTCGACCGTGACCGGGTGATAGTATACGGATTCAAAAAGTACAAGTCGCCACTAACAGTAAATCAACAGCCAACAACTTCATGCATGATCGTACAACTGTGTATTAACTTGATTTACCCCTCTCACAGCTTCGTTGCATTCGCTCGCTCCCTACACAGGAGGGATCCTAAACCCACCGGTGAGATCCATCACAGCCTTGGGATCATACGTCGTTCTGAGCTCTTTCAATTTCGGCAGATTACCGCGGTAGAGTTCCTCCACAGTCGTCGCTTCCGCAAGCGCCGTGTTGATGAAGTACGGGAGATTTTTAGACAAGGGACGTTCTTCAAGGACCTTGACCCTGAGTTTGTCCAAGGTTGCCTGCATGGTTTCGATCCAGTATGCGTCGTTGCTCTCGCGCTCCCAGGTGAAATATACAATGATGGGGCAGTTCGGCTTGCTTTTCTCATGAGGCCAGGCAGAGTCTGTCGCATGGTCAAACATGGCCTTGGTGAAAGGCCACAGCCCGATGGTGATACGGGTGCCACCGTGTTGTTCGAGTCCTTTGGCAGCATCCTGAAACATTTGGGGTACATGGTTAACACTGGTTGGGTACGCGGATGCGGAATATACTTACGCTCGCTTGCTTCTGGATCTCATCGATGATACCTGGAGTGAACTGGTCCACCATGACGTTGCCCCACCGACCACTGGCGCAATCCTATTGTCATTTCCTGCAGACGAGTATACCGAAACGGAACATACCGTGGAAACTGACCAATGCCGGCCATTGGCGGCTTGGGGCGTTCTGAATCTTCCGGGATATCTGAAATGACGGCACTGTTTGCGAACACAGATGCAGTTAAACCACAAGGAAAAAATGCGTTCACACTTACAGCCCTAAATCCGCCGGGGCATAGCTCAGAATGTCGTATGTCCCATTATGGTACGAACGGCGTAGGTCAGCCAAGAGGAAGGAACCAGTCTCGTGCCCCAAGGGGGCAATAGATCCTGTTGGCTCACAGTGATTATTCTCCCCCAGATAAAGAGTCATCATGCTTACCATCAGCTTCCTGTGGAATCGTCTTCAGTTCTTCGAAGGGGTCTGGAGTGGGATAGACGCCATCATACACACAATGTACTGTCAGCGTTACCTGCAGGACGTAGCGTGAATCAGAACATTGTCAACTTTCACACTGGAAGAAAGGGTCGGGGCAGACCTGAGGGCTAGATTGGCCGGGTTCGCTATAATGCCTAAACGCAGCTTCGACATTCGCCTTGTTATCTTGTTTCTCGATAATGTTGTAGATGGCGAGTTTGACTCGATTGAAGTGCTGCGCGTTCTTGAAAGTAAGTGTGTGATCCTAAATGAAGTCAGTATACAACAGCGGTAGACGAAATCAGTGATTAGCATATGGAAGCATTGAGGATAGGAAATGATAACGGACGTAAAATTGCCCTTCAAGTTGGTCATGAGCTTTGAGCGTGAATTCAGTAACTATACCATAGTTGTTGCCTCCTCCCTAATAAAGCTCAGAACCAGGGAAAGCGTCAGAATAACGTTTTCTCTACCTTGACAGCGAAGAACAAGTCCGGATTTTCCTTCTCGCTTGCCACTTTGGTTTCCCCATTCGGGAGTACAACTCTTACCGCCTCAAGGTTGTCTACCCCCAAACCGTATTGGCTAGTCTTGACTGAGTACCCACCACCCAGTATCCACCCAGACAGCCCAACCCCGGCCAGGCCGGAGCCACCGACAATGCCGAGTTGGTAAGGGTCCAGTGCTTGGTATAATTCTTCGAAAAGGCATCCAGCTCCGACGCGCACAAGCTTTTTAGACTCATTGATGTTGATCTGGTTAAGGCGAGTAAGGTAGATCTGAATGCCCGTAGTAGAACTAAATCCGGGGTTGGTCGAATGTCCACCACATTTGACCTTCAGATTGAAAAGGAACGCGTTATCTTCCAACGCTAACAAGCAAATCAGGACTTACTGCAAATTTAACACGGGTTTCCGCTATGATTTTGACCTAGTGCATCACGTGTTCATACTGTTTGAATATCACTTACGAAGGCTCTAGCTGAAGAGACTTACAATCTCCGCTAGATCCTCTTCTGATCCTGGCTGGACAGCACCGCCTGCTACGTCCGTGCTGCTTTCAAAGTAATGAGTAACACTGGCTTTGTAACCACTTCCACCTGCGGAACGGAATACACAATACGTTGGCGGGTCGAAATTAGACGTTCAATACGCATATCAACTCTATATTTCCATACCGTAGGGAAAGTACTGAGATGCTCCTTTGCTCTCGGCACAAATAGATTTGATCCTGGCAATGGCGGCTTGCAGCGCAAGGTCAAGCATCTATGCAAAAAAAAACGAGACGAGTAGTAGTAGCAGCAGGATTAGATTGGCATGAAGAACGGGGCGACATCACGTACTGGCAGTGGCATTTTGGTAGCTGTGTTCGTACGATCTGCAGTTCAATGGGAGGTGAGTAGCGTTCACTGGTCGTCCCAACGAAATCCGAGAAAGCACAGCTCGTTTATATGCATGCGCTGAAGATAACGCTGAACTGGTGCTCTAATCGATAAGGGTGCCCATACGCGGAGGCGATTACGATCAGAAATGATTCGGACGTAAAATGACAGCATTGATGGTTCTGTAGTAGGTTCTGGAAGTCGGAGCAGACGCATGACCATTGCCCAGGCTCGAGTACGGTTGGTTCCGTGGTTCTAAAAGTTTCGAAAAGCACCCTGAAAATTAAAAGTTGTTCGCTTCATATTCATATATTTGAGCTGAGATCGAGGTATGACAGGTTCTTTGCGCCGTGCGCAGAACGTTTTCCAGACACCTATACGTGTGCCAGGGACCCATGTGCTGATGGACGGGAGCATGTTGAGCTACCCCAAGTTGACCGATGTGGAATTGTCACATAACTAGAGCCCATTGTGATTCGGGGATAGGGTGCGAGAGGACAATGCAGGCAGCGGCGGCGCGAAGTTCATGTCGATTGAAAAGGCATGTCCGGCATTATTTTCATCAAGCACCCTGAACTTAAAATTGTTCGCCCCGAATCGTCGTGTCATCCCTGCTGCCTGAGGCGTAACCAATTCTCTTCGCGGTCCATCGACGAGTCCCTATCCGTGTCAAAGATTCATGTGCTGACGACCTCTGGCTGTTTGTTCAAGTGCCAGGTAGATCTGGATGTTGATGAATGGAACATAATCATCTGTGTGCATATTGTGCTCACCGATTCATCGATAATCGAATTGATATCCGGGCGTAAAACGCCAAGGTCAACCGGTACGGATTTGGAAGCGGAGGACTTGAAACGGTTTTACGCATGCTGATATGATGATCGTTACCTTTACAGGCCGTCCAGGCTCCAACAAAGCGCGGCAAATCCCTTGGCTTTCAGATGGGCCACCATCAGATCGAACATGCCCACTGGCAGGATCTCGGTGGAAAGCAGCACGTGGTAGTTTCAGAACCCGTATGGGTCGTTGTGGAAGAAGGGCGGAAGCACAGCGACTCGCATCACGAACAGTATTCGGGTCCACAGTACATGTTATCGTGACTGAACCCGTATACTAGGGCGTAGTGTGGCCCACTGGCGAACGTCAGTGGCGAATCCATACCAGAAAGGAGCTAGTCCATGAATCGTGGCATGGTGGCATTCCCGGTGAGATAGACATCATGCTACGTTTACGTGTCAGCTGCCAAACTCCGTGTGCACACTGATTTGAACAGGTCGCGTGAACGCCCCAGACGGGATCGCGTAGAACGGCCATGGCGAGCACCGGCGATGGTTCGATCATAAAAATATATAGAATTGCGAGCTGAGGATGCAATCGTGCTGCCGGATGTGCTGGTGTGACTGTGCATCTGATGAATCTGGTGAGAAATGAAAGTCAAGGGATTTTCGCGCTTTGTGCCACGAGCCTGGACGGCCTGTAAAGGTGCTATCAGATGCCGCATTAGATCGAGCATGTCCACTGGCGGTCTCACAGTGTAATAGAACCTTGCTACGTTTACGTGTCAGCAAGTTGAGGGGCCCATCTAGTGAATCGGAGAGCCGCATGTCAGCTGCCACCAAACTCCGCTTTGTGCACCCGGCCAACTTTAAATTCTGATATTTGAATACAGGTCCCATCATCAATGATCATGTCGTCGAGCGCCAGCGAGGGCACGGCGACCAGTGTCAATGCTGATCGAACTCCGCATCAGCCCCTCAAGCTTCAACCACTAAATGTTGGAGCCAGGGGTGCGCTTGGTGCCGCTACGATGTAGTTAGAACGTTGGGTATTTGCAACAACTTTGTACTGTATGTAGTCTTTTGACTATACGTCGATGCTTGTGGCTTGGCGCTCCATAACCCGTCGTGCTCTCACCTCGCATATATCTCAGCTAGAACCATCTAAGAACCCTTTAGTTCGTTTATCATTGACTGCTTTCATGGTGCAGACCAGACAAACGACTCGACTGGCTGCCAGGGACGAGCCCAAGCTGAAGCCAGTGGACGTCAAACCACGGACCAAAGGAGAGCATACGACCCGGCCACCCAAACGCGCTCGGATAGCACTCCAACCAGACGAACGAGTACCACCAGTGGTTGCGACAAACACTGAAGAGCTTGAACGTGAGTCACGATCAGGTTGCGTTGGTGTCTCGGGCAGACATGTACACAGAGAACGACGCGGGTGCTGGTCCTACGAAACGACCACGCAAGGCGCGGCAACGGAAAGAACACGTTATCCCAAAACCATCTGATTTCGCTCCGCGCGTGTCTTCGGCGTGGAAGGTTGGTGCGCACGTTTCTGCAGCTGGGGGAGTGGAAAACTCGATCGTGAACGCGGCGCGTGTCAGGTACGTTTCGCGTCTCCTTTGTTTCCTCCGGGGTAATGGCTTGATGCATCATCGCAGAGCCAACGCGTTTGCTCTATTCGTCAAATCGCAACGCAAATGGTCTTCTCCCCCTCTAACGGACGAGAACGTCGCGTCTTTCAAAGCACGCATGAACGAGTTCGGGTACGACCCGAAACACGTTCTGCCTCACGGAAGCTACCTCATCAATCTTGCAAACCCTGACGAGTAAGTGCCGTATATGCGCCCTCGGAAGGCCATCGGTTTGAGCATGATGTTAATTCCAGTGCGAAGCGCGAAAAATCATACGAATGCTTTCTGGATGATCTCCAGCGATGTAAACAACTCGGCTTAATGTTTTATAACTTCCAGTGAGTTTTCATTCTGGTTTTTCTGTCAACGACTGCATATATGCTACTCTGCATCCGGAAAGTCCAGGCTCCACTGTCGGGAATGCGACGAAAGAAGAATCGATATCTCTTATAGCTCAATGTTTAAACAGGGCACATAAAGAGATTTCAGCCGTGGTAACCGTCATTGAGAACATGGTGAGTGCTGTGTCTTTGCTTTCATTTTCTCTCTGGCCTTCCCGATTAATATACTGAGCCGCTGATAATGATATGCTTTCACTAGTCCGGTGCCAAGAACATTATAGGTTCCCAGTTTACAGAGCTGCGGGATATTATTGAACAGGTCGAGGACAAGTCGAGAGTTGGAGTGTGTCTTGATACATGTAAGCACTTGGCCCAGCATCGAACTGTATAGCTACTGATGCCGTGTAAGGTCATATGTACGCAGCCGTGAGTGACCCTGTCACCCCATTTGAGACATACACATTGATGTATTGGGGTACATAGGGCTACGATATCTCTACGAAGGCAGGGTGGGAGTGAGTTTAATCTTAATCTGCAGACGGTCTCTTTCTGATCACTCGACACTTCAACTACCGACAGCGACACGAGTGAGTCCAAGGTTACATACCAATGATACGCGTCGTAGACTTATGTGGGCCATGTCGATAGTGGCGACGTTTGACGAACAAGTCGGACTCTCATACCTCCGTGGGATGCACATCAATGACTCCAAGACGCCCCTTGGATCAAAGAAAGATAGGCACGAGAACATTGGATTGTACGTCGTCATTCACCCCAAGGTCGTTCTGGCTGATCCATTTGCCTCGTTATTCATCCACACCTTGTCGCATTCTTTGCCGAATATCCTACCAGAGGTACAATCAAGCTCTCAGCATTCCTCACGATTCTCTCGGACCCTCGGGTTAAAAATATTCCTCTCATCCTCGAGACCCCGACGTTCGAAGCTGTGGAAGTATGGGAGTGTGAGATCAAAGTGTTAAATGCGTTGTCGGACTTTGGGGCTGGTTCAGCGGCTAGTGTAGGAGGAGAAGGGAACACAGAAAGAGAAGAGATGCTGAAGGATATGGTGGGTGACATTCGGAGTGTCATCCGGGAATACCACGACCACAAGGAAAAGGTCGGGAAGAAAAGTATATCGAGTACCCCAAATCGAAAGCAAAGACAAGAAAACGCAAGATAACAGATGTTGAAGAGGAGGACGAGGCGACCAGTTCCGATGATGCACACTCGTGCACGGAGCACTCTGAGTAGGTGGTGGATCTATCCATCATATCCACGTGTTTCCCCGCTCATCTACACTGCTCGTCTGCACTGATCTTGTTTGGCTGGCGAAGGTTAACACAATCATGGATAATTACCTGTACACTATGATAAGTATTGAAGGAATTACTTGAACTTCTTTTCGTTCTTTGTGTAATCATACGCAGAGTGCTTTATAACCGGTTCACAGAACACCGCCTGCATGCTAGAGTCTGGCAATTAGTGCAACGCTGCGACCAACGAATCAGTACATCGCATCCAGAGCACGCACAGACAAATGACGGACCATCAAGAAAACAGGCAATAAACAACCACACTCTTCACACAGCCCACCTCCATGTCTGTATCTCCAGGAATGAGCCCAACATCCGTGATCTTCACGCAGAGCCTCCATCCGTTGATAGACCCGCTCTGCGTGCACTGCTGGTTGCGCCTCGGCCGCCCGATTGCCAAACTGATTGCGCACCCTTCTCTCGGCATCGTCCAAGAGTCGTTCATCATCCCACTGCCGACAATCACATGTTTTCCATCGTGCAGAGCACAAATAGCAAAACTGTGTCAAGCAGCGACAGGTAATATGATAACACCCCTGACTGAGTTCGACGATGGCATGACACCCTGGACAAGTTTGCCACTCGTTCGCAGCCGCCGTTTCTCGTAGTTGAAGCGCCGATTGGTGTTCAGAGCAGCCCTCTCCAGGATGCACATTGTTCTTGCACTGAGAGCAGGTGATCGTGTCACAGTCATCGCAGGTGAGATCTCTCTTCATTTCTCCTGACGCGGCAAGGAAGGCGGAACATCTTGGGTTGGAACAATACACCCGAGAACCGGCGGGTATTGAGTATTCGCGACCTTTGGAAAGAAATTGGAACCGGAGGGAGGTCGAAATGAACCTGAAAACGCCGGACACCAACGGAAGTGGTTGATGACAGCATCGCAGCGGGAAGAGCCCTTCATCATGCAGAGACGTCTCGACGAGGCTTACGATACAGCCTCGGCAATAGTGGTGCGCGCAGGGTGCTTTGAAGGAGCGACTCGCGATGACGTCGTCCCCACAGATGACACATTCGAGACCTGTATCGATATTCCTGATACTCGGTGTCAGTTATGTGCAAATTCAAGGAGATGAGTCTCACTTGGAAGATTGACGGGGGGCGGTTTGAGAAGTGACTGGAGTGGTGATGTGAATATTTTCCACAGCTACATTGACGGCTTCCATGTCCGCTTCCGTGGTATTGCTGGCATGTCCACGGTGCGCGGGATGAGATTCTCTGGGAATGGTTAATGGTTGCAGTACATCACCATCATGGGAATAACCTAGCGCCGGGTCGAGCCAGGGCCTGTTCCATCATTCGTTGCGACGACGTCTGTCGTGGAAGGTCATGCCCATCTCCGAGGGCAACAGCCGCCCGATGGTCATCGCGTTCAGCCTGTTCTAGAAGGCCGAGTGTCCAAAGTTGGCGCACGTCGGATTCGATGGCACGATCAATGCTCGAAGCAAACTGATGGTCACCCAAGATGCCGATCAACGCAGACAGCGAAGTAGCCTGGAGGTCAAAAGCGATGTCTTCGTCAGTACGTGGGGCATCCTCGCGTGCCTTGCCTTTTCGAGTGGCTTGGACGGCAGCTATGTCGTTGAGTACCAACTCAGCAACGAGGAGCTCCGACGCGGTGTCCGGGACTCGTTCGTGGAGGTGGGACTCAATGGCAGAGTTTCCGCTCAGACTCATGGTGGTGGGCAAGGAAAACGGGAGGAGGCAGAGAAGAGGGCTAGCTAATCTCGTTCCTAGAGATAGGGGTGGCCCATGTTATCGCAGAGATTTGGGGTTATGATCATAGCATGTCGCTCATGCCAAGACTGCAAAAAAGAAAACAATGAGCCCCTCTTTCCAAACTGACGCTAGTGGCAATACCACAATGACATAAGATGATTGCTGCAAATATATTGCGATTAGTCTAATTAGCCTTTGCCGTCCTATATTTTCTCGAAATGCACATCCTTTTGTAACGTTGAGTCGACAGGGGGATGTTGCACAGCCACTAGAAGGGGCAAGATTCAACACAGCCACATTCACCTCCCGGCGTTTCCGGCTCCACTTCTTCATGTCAGCGTTTGGTCGGGGAAGTCGTTCACTTGTGCCACGTCGTGTTCTTTTGTTTGAGCGACGCACATATGCAACAGCCACCCAAATTCCTCGACCACCCCCTCCCACAGAGGAACCTCCCACTGAGACCTTCTCGGCCCCGTCAAAACCCAAACTCTATTACACCCGCCCTCCTCCGCGTGACGATTTGCCCCAGATACAGGTACCGCCATTCATCTGTTATTGTCTTATGAACAACTCAAGTGTGCTCGTGCAGAAACGATGGCCATTCATTCTCGCATTTGCTGCACTCGGGGTGTCCGGTTGGGCTGCCTTCCTCCTCGTAGCGATGAACCAAGAACGTCTCTCAAGTTCCGTCGTACGCCAGATTTTGCAAACGGCGCGAGAAGACAAGGCGTTGCAAGGCGCTTTGGGTGATGCTATACGATTCGAGCCAACATGGTATCTCAACGGTGACCCCTGGATCAGCGGTTCTGTGTGTCTCACTATCTTTCTTGTTTCTTCTTCTTTGATGTGTCGATTCTGATGCAGTGCGTTCGGTAGATCAATCTCCCGCAGGGAAACGTTGACGTGAGCTTTCGACTAAAAGGTCACCAAGGTTAGTGCACCTTTTCGTTGTTCGTCGAACGGGTTGTCACTTTCGAGGTCATTGTAGGAAGCGGAACGCTGTACTTTACGAGCATTCGCAAAGCGAAAGGAGAAGCCTTCACACCTCGTATGTCCTGCATTGTCATCGGGGACAATCTTTACGAGATTTGTCCGCAGTGCGATTCAGGGTTATCAGTGATGATGGTAGAGTCATCAACATTGTTCCGCAGTCCGCTGGCGCGTCTGGATCGCAGTCACAATCATGATGAATCCAAATACAATTCTTCTTTGGTTGACCCCGGCCCTGGCAGCCGAGATTGTTCGTAACCGCTTCCGGCTCATCATTAGCACCTAGAGCGTGTGAGTTGGTCGGTGTGTTCTGACCAAGTTGGTGCCTGTCCATGGCCACAGCGCCCGAGGCTGTGTGTTATCTAAGTATGGGTAATTGTACCTTGGCTGTGACATTTTGAACACGCGTGCGCTGGGCCGCCGGCAGCAAGAGATGCATATAAAGGGGGTGCAAGTGATTGATTCGAACATGCCCGTTAACTATCATGAACAACATCAACGTACTGACAATTGGAGGGTCGAGGAACATTGGCTACTTTTCCTCTATAAGACTTCTTGGTATGTCTGATCGCCACATGTTCTGCGGTGCACTTAAATGATGGCGACCAGATTTAGGGGCTACTGTCACCTTCCTGTTGAGAAAGCTTAGCGTGTTTGATAACGACGAAATAATTCGAAAGTATGTTCGTGCCGGAAAAGCAAGACTTGTTCAAGGTGATGCATTGGTCAAGGGTGACGTCAAACGTGTTTGGACTGCTGCCCAGGGAGACGACAACAAACCCGTCGACTTTCTTGTTTTCACTGTCGGTGAGTTCAAGTTGCACCACTTCTCCTTCGCTCCCTTGTTCGATCTCACGCGTACGCTCGACAGGTGGGACACCCCATTTTGAACTCACTAAAGGCTTCGTGATTTCACCTCCCAATCTCGTGACCCAATCCCTCCTCAACTGTCTCGAAACCCTTCCAACACCTCACCCCAACATCATCACCATTTCCTCTGCCGGACTCACTCGCATTGGCCATGATAAGCTCCCGTTGATGCTCAAGCCGCTATACGGTTACCTCCTTGCCGTCCCGCACGCGGACAAATGTGGTGCGGAGGAAGCGCTGGCGTATTGTGCGGGTTGGGAATGGGAAACCGAGGATAGTCCTGGAGCGGAGGTGCTCGGCGGGGATTGGAAAGCGAGCAGGGACTTGCCGGCACCAGGGTCGCTGAAGAGCGTTGTCGTGGTGCGGCCTGCGTTGTTAACGGATGGTGCCTGTCGCGCGGATACTTGGGTCCCGTCGTCGACGAGTGGGGGACCGTACAAGGTCAAAGAAGGAGATCTCGCAGGGCGATGGACGGTGTCGAGGAAGGATGTGGCTCATTTCGTGGTTGAAGAGGTGGTCAGGGGTTGGGACGAATGGGAGGGGAAGCGGGTCAGTATTGCATACTAGGATCTGCTCTCGGTATCCTATCCTATCCTTTTGGTTGCCAGTGGAGGTTATGCAGAAGACATGTCCCGCAAGCAGTCGCCGTGTCAGTCAGTGATCGCGCTTGACAGGAGTCCTCAGCTCCTCGGTCCATTCTTCAAATCGGACCGCAGCCCTCTCTTTCTCTCTCCTACCATATCCTTTTTGTTTGCCTGAAGCACAATTCGCCCGGTCCCTTAGCCCGGTGACCAGACTAGCGGCCCCTGGTCAGCCAGCCTTGCTACACACTTCACCGAATCTAGATCTGTGTTTCTGAGCCACCACTATCAATCAGATCCCTCTCCGAAACGTTTCGGCAATCCCAAATGCTACACTATCAAGTATTTGCTCCTGTGGGATCCGGCCCGTGGGAAGCCATATGATGCTGCTGTGACCGTTCCTCCCTCAACGATCCACCAACCAACTCCCCAGCGAACGGTACCAAAATGTCGAAGCACGCGATCGTTCTCTCGCCGTCGTTCATCCGCATGTAAAACGGCTTCAAAGTGTTCGGGTTGTCTGTGACGAACAGTGGCCGCTTGAGGAGTACCTCGCTGAGCCACTTTTCATGCTTGCTCTGCAGGGGACGCGTGATACTCGTGAGCTCAAAAATCGCCTCGGTGTACGTCATCCGTGGCCATGGTTTGGAGGCTGCAGCAATCTCTAGTCTCTTCGCCCTTTCCTGTTTTCAGTTATCCCTTTTGTGAGCAACGCACGCTCTTCGCATCCGGAACCCAGTGCATCCTTGATGCAAGCTTCCACAAGCCCACACACATCGCCAACCTCTTTCGTTCACACGCACTCCGTCTTGAGCATCCAAAACTCGGCGAGATATCGGTTCGTTTGTGACCGTTCGGGACGGAAGCACGGGTACACGCGGGCGAGGGACGATGAGAAGGCCTCAAGGTGGAGCTGGGAGGATACCGTCAAGTATGCTGGTTTTGAGAAAAACTTGGCGCGGAGTCTGCGAGAGGGAATGCGGGCTAAGGCCCCTTGCTGACCACACGAATCGTAATGGACAAGACTGAGCTCTACTAGTACTCTCCACTGCGTACTACGGTTGTGCTACCCATCTCCCGACGGCGTCTCCCGACACAGACCCCTGGCACTCCTTCCCTCCTGCACACCATGAAAATTCGCGTTCAAACTGTTGCTCAAGACTGTCTGGAGCCCCGAGGCACAGCTACCGTTGTTGACGACTGCGCAGTGCCTTTCCCCAAGGTCAAGATTTGGCGGATACGGTGTGCAGCAAAAAAGAGTAGCTAACGCTTCCTAGGTTCGTGTAAACAACTTTTAAATCCTAATTACACGGACACGGACTAATGGCATATACGAATGAGATGAGAGAGCGAGACGGCACAAGGGGAATACGTGCATGGTGGGTGGGCGAGACGGCGACGGGGCGAGAGGCGAGGACGGGACGGTGAGACGGCGGGGTAGACGAGGGCGGGTAGCTTCTCGGCTCGCCACACTAATCTTCCCCTCTACCTACCCCTTGCGACCGTCAGGCTTACCTCGGAATCCTGAGGTGAAACTCCAACGCTACCTTGACCTCACCTCACAGCTACTCCACTGATCAGGGCCCGGATCAGTTCCCGCGGTGATGTCTAATGAATCAAACGAAGATATCTTCTCATGCCCTCCCAAACCTTAAGCGACCTTCCCTTGACACGACCGCCGTCAGACGATGGTGACATGGTTGTCCTATCAAACAGAGCACCGTCCAAGCAAGGCGCCAAATTTTGTCTTATCTTCGTTTCGATGTGTATCTGCCTCTCTCTCTCTGCCCTCGAGTTATCCTCTCTCTCTACCGCACTCCCTACCATCGCCAATGACCTACAAGCGTCTCAATTCACCTGGATCGGCTCTGCTTACGCCCTTGCTTCCACTGCGTTCCTCCCAATGAGCGGCGGCCTCGCTCAGGCGTTCAGTCGGCGGCCTGCGATTCTGATAACCATAGGTCTCTTTGCACTCGGAAGCGGTATTTGCGGTGGTGCGAATAGTATGAATGTACTCATTGTGGGCAGAGCCATACAAGGTTTTGGCGGAGGTGGCATTCAGTCTCTCACAGGGATCATCTTAGCTGATCTCGTCACCCTGCAAGAACGTGGTCCATATGTCGGTTTGTTTGGACTGTGAGACCTGCTCAATCATGAGATCCAAGGATAAGAACTCAGACTGTTGCGTAGCACATGGATTGTCGTTGCTCTTGGTTTGATGAGTACGATCCTCGTAACGGGCTCTCTCGGAAAACCCATTGGGTGCGTGGCGCTACTCGGCTTAGGTATAGGGTACGTCGCATTCGTTGGTCTCTGTCTCGTGCTCCAGATTTAGTGCGTGGCAGAATACTGAGTGTAACCCCATTCAAGCGCCCCTACCGGTGACGCAGAATGCACCCGCGCTCGCATTCATGTGGTTCCTCCGTTCATTTGCCTCTGTAAGTATCTCCATTCCTCTCTCATTCATGACAATGTCCTCCGGCCCCGCCTCATACATTGTAGGTGTGGGGTATCACCGTCGGGAGTACCGTCCTCCAAAACGAGCTTGCAAAGAAGCTCCCCGTGTCGTTTATCCGATCTGTCCCGCAAGGGACTGCCATCATGTATGCTCTCATCCCAGAGCTCTCCACACTCCCTCTACAGACTCAGTTCGAGGTCAAAGTGCCTTTGCGGACAGTCTCGCGGTGCTGTGGAGAGTCTTGGCTGCTATTAGTGGCGGAGGACTCGTGGTGTCGTTGTTCATGAAAGGGCTCCCGCTACATAACACACTTGACGCGGATTGGACATTGAAAAGGGAGAAGGAGGATCGGTCGATATGATGTGCTCACACTAGCGTACAGGTTGGTTGGCTGGAGAAGAACGGGTGGGAATATCGACGACAACCGGTATGCAACGGCATATGCTCACTCCCGTTCCATGCTGAAGACATGAAAATTCCTTGTTGGCGTCTCAATTACCCTACGTTCGCTCTTCTTTCTCCTTGTTATCGTCCATATCTGTCGTAGTAGGAGGGTCTATCATATTCTATCTCGTCTGCCTCTCGCGCGCGACGTGTTGAGACGTCGTAATTTATGTTCTTGCCTCCTCCGTAGTGTGTCTGAAAGGTGCTCCGTCAGCATCGTGTTCTTTCTGTAGCCTCGTCCTTATCCTTACCCTCTACCGTGACGATTCTGCCAACGGCGCGAAAAGATAAGGCGTTTCAGTCTGCTTTGGGTGATGCTATACGGTTCGAGTCAACATGGTATCTCAACATGGTATCTCAACGGTGACCCCTGGATCAATGGTTTTATGTGTCTCATTCTCTTTTTTGTTCCTTCCTCTTTGATGTCTCGATTCTGATCCAATGCGTTCGGTATATCTTAGACTCCCGCAGGGAAACGTCGACGTGAGCTTTCGACTGAAAGATCACCAAGGTTAGCGCACCTTTTCGTTGTTCGTCGAACGGGTTGTCACTTCGAGGTCATTGTAGGCAGCGGAACGCTGTACTTTACTAGCATTCACAAAGCGAAAGGAGAGGCTTTCACACCTCGTACGTCCTGCATTATCATTGGGGGCAATCTTTACGAGACTTGTCCGCAGGGTCACATCAGCGATGATAGTAGCGTCAATTCCGCAGTCCGCCGGGGCGTTTGGACTGCGTCACGATGAATACAATTCTTATTCTTATTTGGTTGACCCCGGCCCTGGCAGCCGAGATTGTTCGTATCCGCTTCCAGTTCATCATTAGCATCCATGTGCGAGTTGGTCGGTGTGTTCCGACCGATGGAAGTTGGCATTGGTGCCTGTACATGGCCGATGGGTGGAGGGACCGTGCATAGGTGAGCAACGGGGACACGACGGCGAGGGCAATGGCGGCGTGACGGAAACGGGCGTGATGATGACGGTGAGGGCGACGGCGATGCCACCGGTTCAACGAGGGTGACAGTAACACGACGGCGAGTGCAATAACACTTCAACGCACATGCACCACCCACGGGTTCGACGCCCAATGTGCGCCCCCCTTCCATCCACGGGCGTAACACCCCAATGCACGCCCACTGCACCCTGCCTCCCATCCCACGGTTGCGACACCCGGACGGTGCCAGTGCCCACTGGGTGACACCACCACAACGACCCAACGACCACCACACCCACTGAGCGCTTTCATCTCACAGGCGCGACACCTCAATGCCTGGCAAGGCGGCCCCCCTCCGATCGGACGGGCACGATGTGCCAACATCCACCGCGGTGCCTAACACCTGGTCGCGACACCGCAGCGCTTGGCGCTCCCATTCGCGTTTGCGCCGACTAGTAGCAGGGATGATGATGGGTGGTGGCACAGTAATGGGTGGGTGATAGTTTTGTGTTTCTGTTTCTGTCGAGTGCTTCTACCCTGGTTGGCGAGGAGCCGGTACAGTGGATATCGTGTGGCATAACCTCATCAGTGGGAAAAAAAAACGACTATGCACTTATCTAGTGCTTCCGAACTTGGTCTGCCCAAGTATCGGCCGGGGCGTACGGATGACAGCTGCAGCGGGGTTTGAAAACCGTAGTACTATGGCAAGATGCAGACTTGACCTTGCTAGTCTGACTCAGATAACAAAAGTACACTTTAACTACGGACGCGCCTTATATTCCTCAACGTTGCAACCGGCGGTAGCTCACGCCAATCCATGTCGACCCTTCCAAGGTTCGTTTCAGGATTCACCGTCATCCCGGTCGCCTACGCCCACTCGACACATATTCTCTATGCCCGCGCCCATCTCTCCAAGTCACAAGACATTATATACCCAGAAGGAAGAACACTTTTCCTGGTAAACATCCCCGTCGATGCCACAGATCGCGAAATCGCCCTTTTTTTCAAGTCCTGCGGGACCGTAGAACGGGTGGTGTACAACAGGGACTCGTCGCGCGAGACAGAAGTAGAGGCAGACATAGAGACAGAGACAGAGACATCGCCATCACCATCACCATCGAGCGAAGAACCACAACCACGATCAAAAAGACAACGACAGCCAACAGAGGGTGCCTCTCTAAGCGTCGTACCCCTCCCATCCGTCCCAATACGCACCCTCCGAAAAACAGGCAGCATCGCCCATGTCATCTTCCTTGACGCCTCGTCACTCGAACAAGCGCTGGTCCCGCCGACGAAGCCGCGCCCTTGGCTATCCTCTGAAGAACCACGGGGTCTTGCTCACTACACAACGTTGTACGATGCACAAAGACCACCGCTTGACGTCGTCAAAGCTCATGCAGACACTTGGATGGAACGGTTCGAGTTTGATCTTGCAAAGATGAAGCAAAAGTCGGTGTATCGCAAAGGAGAGGCGATTGTGGACGAGGATGGCTTCACACTTGTAACGAGGGGTGGCGCGTACGGACAAACGCTTGGAGGCGGCGTTGGGGTCGCAAGCAAGGCATTTGAGCAAACGGGACGGGCGGGGAGTAAGAAAAAGAAGGAACCAAAAGAAAAGGACACGTTCTATGCCTTCCAAAAGGCAGAGAAGCAGAGAAAAGGTGGGATAGTGTGTCATGCCGTGTGCTCTGGCTAAAATGCCTTCGCATTTCTAGCTTTGCTGGATCTTAGGAAGAACTTCGAGGCAGACAAGGCACGCATAGAGAAGTTGAAGGAGTCTCGGCGTTTCAAACCTTACTGATCCCCGGAGTGGTGCAGTCATGTTCCTAGCTCATTGGACGACAGGTTACTGGCAATTGTCAAGTCATATCGACTCGGAATTCGGTTCTGACTGAGCTGACTCCTGCCTATCTCAATGGAGTTAGACATCAGGCAAGATCACCCATACGTAGCAATGATAGTCGGAATGCAAAGGCTTGATTATGGAAAACTTATGATTGTATGTGAAGTCCAGCATTCATGCACGCCTCACTATGCTTGGAATTCATTCTACGCGCACGCACACTGTCTCCACTTTGCGCCGCAATTATAACAAAACTCTTGCCGACACCGACACGACATATGGGTGCAACCATAGGAGCGTTCCACTATCATTTTGCACCCCGGACAGGTTTTCCAGCCGTTCTGCTTGGCAAGAGAGCGAACTTCGCGACTCAAGCTGTCATCGCAGCTTTCTCCGGGGTGTGCACGATTTTTGCATCCCGAGCAAACTTCCATACTGCATCCTGGGCACGACATCACGTACGGCGTAGATGCGGGTGATCTACCAATGAAATGCGAACATGTCTTGTTGGGGCAGTAAACGCGAAAGTTGGGAGGGGTAGCTGCCTCGGCGCACTTGGAAGAAAAGGTTGTGCGGAGTGGACCAGGCAAGAAACTGAGGAAGGTGTCCATTGGAAGCTGCTGCTGGCAACACTGTAGGGGAAACAGTTCTTCGTTTCTACTGGCGACCTCGGCCATCGCGATTACGCACTGGCGGCAAATGAAATGGCCGCAGAGCCCGTTGAGACAGATGATGGATTCGAAAGGGTCACAGCAGACGACACATTCGACGCTAGCGAGAGTTATATGTGGTAAGTCATCCGGTAAATGGCATAGATACGATTCACTACCTGACTGGCTCCCGCTTTTTAGTCCAAATTCTACGAGTGATGCTGTTTGATCCGGAGGGTCCTACTTCAGACTGAGGCCGCTCGGCTGCAATATCAGCCACCAATAATTTTTCTCTGACGTCAACTCAGACGATCAGCTTAGTACATACAACATGACTGAGGGTGGTAAGAAGCTCACAATAGCTCTGTAAAGGAAACTTTGGACATCTCCAATTGAGCCTTTGTCGGCTTTGGAAGCGATTCGCCACGCTCCAACGCGAGCGCTGTTTGGTAGTCGTCTCGTTCCCCCGTTTCCAAGAGTGCTAGACGCTGGAGGAAATGCGTTCGAGGATCTGGTGCACCGTTTTGTTTTATTTGTGTTCAATGCCCCTGCTAAGCTGTAATACTGAGGAACTGGGTATGTTACTTACCCTCTTTTTTCGAAATTTGATTGCAGGATAGGTTAAGGAACCATCGGAGTGGGAAGGCTAGCTTGGTGAGTACAAACCCCATCGCTCTTTGTCTCAGTCACAGAGGGGGAAAAGGAGGCAAGCGATATGTTAACGGTTTTGCGGCGCCACAGTAATACAGTTGCAATAGGAGTTTGGTGTCAACAGCATCATGGCATGACGGATGAGTGACCCCTAACCATACACTAGGTGCCTATTTTAGGTTGCTGTAATCCCGCTATATATGTCGCTCCTTTGCTTCCAAGCCGGTAGTAGTATATCTAGTGGTGCTGAATGTCTGTGTAAAAATGTGAATAGAATGTGTCCAAATTTGTGGTTGCATCCTGGAGTCGAGCGCTCTCGCTGATATCTTCCTTCGGATCTTTACCAGTGGGAACCACCTCTAGCCGACGAGACCTAACCCTATTTCGGGGTGTAGAGGTGGCTGTGCCTCTCACTTACTTCAAGTCCAGTACCACCTCCTGCTATGGACGACGAAAGCGCAGAGATTGAACTGGTAAGTTTTATTACAAGCCCGAATTTAGCTTGAAGTTACCCGACTGATGTGCGACACATTCAGCTTGAGCAGAACCTAAACAAGACCCACCAGATATCGCAACGGATGATATGTATGTGGACCGCTGCGTTCGTCCCGATCAAGGCTAATGTCACTAGCTGTATTGACTAACTTCGATTCGCGCCTGGGCAAGCTGGAGAAATCAATACTTCCACTATACACCGCAACCCAGAAACTCAACCATCGATCGCACAGTACGCACTCATGTCGTGTTTCAGGCACCCTTCTCAATGCTACGGGCAGATATCGACCGTGCCCTCTTGAAGATTGATGAAGTGGCGAGCAGCCACGAAGGCATTGCTGAAGAAGAGGGTCTCATTCTACGAGGGTACGCATCCCCTTGTTATTGTCCTGGAGCGGCCATGTGAACGTGAATTTTCTCTAGTCCTCAGGCCGGACAGCTGGAAATGTACATCGATACTCTCGCGCGCTTGAACGCGGCAATCGCATTCAAATCTTCAGATGAAGATTCCCGTGAAAAGGTGTGTCTCCTGTTATCATACCGCTTCGAAACTGAGTTGACCACGACTACCACTTACACAGGCCCGACTCGTCGAGACTGGTACAAAGAAGCTGACACAGTTGTATACAAAACTTGTTGCTGAAGGATCATCGGGTTCGCCGCCGATAGCAGGTCTTGACTTCACTCCTGCGACATTCCCACCCGCACTACTCGCTCCTCTCAAACCTCTCGTGGCATTCTTGCGTGGTCTTCCCTTACCCTCCACTCACCCATCACATCCTGCTGGTCAGGTCATCCTTGCTACCCTAAAGGAGGCACAGCGTGGGTATGCTGACATGCGTGGAACGTGGAATCGCAAGTCCCTAGAAACGCATGCCAAGCGAGTCGTCGACCGCGCCGAAACGTTGGACGGTGTCATTGCAGGTAAAGAATTCGGGACCTGGGTAGAGAACCTCCTTCGTATTGCAGAGGTAGATTGTTCCCTTGTGGCCTGCCCCGCGCTGACTGTGACGTATGTAGACCGAATATGGTCTTCTTACAGACCTTGCACCGCTCACTACACCTTCTCTCTTGGCATCCACTTATGACACCCTCCTCAACCCCCTTCTAACACTCTTCACAGATACGCTCTCCTCCTTGACTGCTATCATCAAACGCTCTCTTCATAAATATACTTTCCATGCTCTCGCTACCTACTCTGCTCTTGCGACCTCCCAGAGTCGTTGGGAAACTCTCATGACTAGGAGAGGAGAAGGGCGGAGAGACACAAACGAGTTGCGGGACGGACTTAACTCTGTTAGGAGCGTCTGTTTGAGAACCTTTCCAGAATTTTTGGCCGATTTGAAGTTGGCAGCCACGGGACCTGGCAAGGGTGGAGAATTAGGCGTGAGCCTGGCTGATTTCACTGTTTCCGTAAGTATTTTGAGATTCTATCTGGACACTAAGCTCGTTTCGCTGACTGGTATCAGACCGTACAATATCTGGATAGAATCCCAGAAGTACAGGAGGCAGTTGGATCAGCACTTCTTGCACTGGGGGACGGAAACTGGAAGATGGGTGAGGGTAAGCGAGTTGGAAAAGCCCAAAATGTTTCAATCGAAGTGACGGAGAAGGTCATCCTCCAACATTATACCTGTCTGTCCCTTGTTCTCCTTCCACAACCACTCTTGACCACTCATTTATAATATTTTACAGTCGACATCGTGAATACAACTGTGAACAGTTTGACGACCCTGTCTCGAACTCAACGTCGTGGCTCGTTTGGATCTATATTTTTACTCAACAATGTCTCCTATATCTATTCTCGCCTCGTGTTGAAACCGACGCATCCGAAGCTAACGGAGCTCGTCACAAAGCCCACTGCAGATGCACTCACGTCAGCTTTTCGAACTGCGAAAGCAGGTTACTTCGATGCCAACTTTTCGACGTTGATGCAAGCATTGAGCGAAGATCGCGAAAAGGAAAAGGTAGGTAGTAGTGCGTGGAAAGCAGCCACGAAGGAAAAGTTTACGCGTTTTTATGACCTTTTGGAAGAGATTGGGGAAAGGCATCGGATAGCGAGAGTGTTGGAGGAAGAGGAAGAGGGGAAGAAGGCAATCGCGGAGGAGGCTGTCAAACTCGTCGTGCCGAGTTTGCAGCGGTTCATTCAGAAGCAAAGAGATAAGGAATTCAGCAAAAGTGAAGCCCGTCTTTTCTTCTATGGTGATGTAATGTATTTGCGCTGACATTCCTTCTGCTTTGCGACAGACCCACAAAAGTGTGAGTATGGGCGCTTGCGGATCGCGGACGCCGATATGTATGATATTTTCCAGATATCAAACTGTCATCGGAAGAAGTGGAGACTCAAATACGTGCTTTCTACAAGTAAATTTTTGGACTATATCCACGATACACATCACCTCCAACTACGACGAAACAGCGCATCGGTAGGGTAAGTGATGTAGCTGATCGGGTCACAAAACGAACAGTAGAGACGCGAGCAAGCGCAATCAGTCTGTACACGTACAAAGCCGCGATGAACATCCTTTCGATCACTCCATCTTTTCTGTGCCATTTGAACATAGGCGATATCGACACGCCCACATTTTTCAAGCCTGCGCCACGTTTTCAAACCTCTCTTCCCAAAATATTGGGTGCAGCTCTCCGGCACAGCCTTCTACCCATGTGGATGATGGAAGACGTTTCGTAATCTCCTCTTCCCCAATGTCGTCGATGTCATCGATCCGAATGATGACGAGCATGTCTGGGATAAGGCATTGGAGAAAGTTAAAGATATCACGAAGTGGGGCTCCCATGTCGGCGTAGAGGTATGCGGCGTAGCGATCCATTACAGAACCACTCCCAGTCTCCGCGCTTGGAAAAGAGCCGGCCTCTCGAGCATTTCCTTCCATTGTGGGACGAGAGAAGGTTCGAACCAGGCACTAAGGAGAGACCGCCTGCAGTACCGTCTGTTTCGTCCAGCCAAGTTTTACAAGCTGCCTGATCCTTTCGAGCAGAAAAACGTGTGCACGGGTGTAAGCCTCGTCGAGCTGCTTGTCGTCCATTGACAAGGGAGATGGCGGCTTGGTGGATGCTCCGCCTTGGCGCAAATCCTCAATGAATCTCAAGCATGGTCCTTCGCCACCCATCTGTAGAGTGTTGGGCTGGATATCAATGGTGGAGAGAGGGCCTTTGGCGTTCAGATATTATAAGCTTAATTAGGAGCACCAATTAGGGGCAACCTGGTGAGTCCAAGCCAACAAACAAGATTAACAGTGTCACATGTACCTCACTCGCTACAAGTCACAACCGTCTTGATGGAAAGTGGGTTGTAAGTGCAGGCACGGGGGTAAGATAAATAACATTCCAAGACTGTCCAGAGAGGTCCGTCGTACTCGAAGCAGACCGACCATCACACTAATTCCAACCCAAGATTGCAAGTCACTTGCGCCGCACGAATCGGACACCATGATCCTTGATCCCCAATGTCAACATTATATCCGCCTGAAAAACACGTTCCCGCCATTGATCCACACTCTCCGCCTCCCCGTTCGGGCGTACCAAAAACAAGGGTTCGACCCGCCAGTCACGCAGTAGATGCGCAAGGAAGCACACGGCTTCTGTCGACGAGTACTTGCGGCCGATACAGGAGCGGGTTCCTGAGTTTCTCATGTCAATCGGGGCCAACGATAGACTGATGGGGAGCATGCAAACGGCCCAGGGAGGCTTACCAAAACTAAACCCAGTAAAATCCCCAGAGCCCTCCTGTACATCTGAGCTTTGATCCTGCTTCTTGGCGTACCATCGCGAAGGTCGGTAAATCTCCGGGTCGGAATGGTATCGTGGATGATAATCTAGAGAAGATGATCGGTCGAAAGGAAAACATTGTGGTTATGCACTTACGGATGCCGACGAGATCAACCACGACCTTTGGTGTTGGTCCACATCAGCGCCAATGGAAAAGATGATTGCAATCAGACCAAGGGCGACTTACGTGGGTACCTTTTTTCACGAATAACGTACGTGATCCATTGGTATCGGAAATGTTGAGGATCGTGTCTTTCTTGGCTACGCGTGGGACGATCGGTCCGGGGGCTACGATGATCCACAGCAGTTTCAGAGGACATCGCTCATGGACCTGATCGGATCACGTACGGTACATTCGAATGGCTTCGTAGAACGCTGCGAGTACTTTGTCAAGTTTGCCATAATCCTCAAAGAGCTGAGGACCCACATTTTCCAGATTCAGACCAAACGGTGACCTGAGGTGCTTCAACACTTACTAGGATGTCGTCGGCTCTGCCTTCCGTCACCTCTCGCACTTGTGAGGCAAGTTCGTCTTGGATGTCGAAATCTAGAGCTAGAAACGCAAGGGTCGCCGCCAAAGCATGGGCCGTCGTATCTAAAACCCAGGTCCGTGTATCGGAATAGAATCAGACAGACCAGAACAATACGCTTACCGTGACCAGCGAACAAGAATGCGAACACATCGCCAATCTAAGACAAAAGTTAGTAAGGAAATATGACATCCTATCGGCCATACTTTCTTGCTGACCTGTGACAGAAAAGCAAGGCCAGGAGCCGACTCACCAATTCATCGTCACTGAGGCCCCTCTTGCCTCCTTCATCCTCCGAAGCATGGATCAAAAGTGAGAACAGATCTCTGCCAGGCTTAATGTCCCCATCGACATTGGCTATTTCAGATCGGATGGTCTCTCGTATCGTGTTGACTTGGGATCGCACGAATACGCGCATGGTGTCGTAGGCTCGACGCGTGTGTTGGATCCTGCAGCGATTGTCAGAGAACAAAATTTGTTTCATCTTTTTTTGGGACAGGCTGACCATTCAAAAGGCAGTTTCCATGCCCAGGAGGGGGCAGCAACAGGTAACATAAGTGTCCTTGTGATGATCTCGAGACATTCATGCATGCTGAGGTCGTCGCCTTGACTAGGCGGCCTCGACCACGTCAGCGGCGCTCCAAACCCAACCGAGGTAAAAATGGTGAGCGAGAACTGTCATGAAAGTGGATGAGCTGATTAGTCACAACTGCAAATAATCCTCATTCAGGAGGGAGAGTATGTGTACCTTGAATGTGACCGAATCGATACTAGGTAGCTCGATGGCGTCTTTTGAGGCCCAGCCTTGCGCGGACGCCATTTCCGCAAAGAGTTTGCACGAGGCGTCCCATACGCTGGCAAACCTTCAAAATGGTAACAGCGATAATTCAGCATCGCTCATTCGCACTCGAAATCGGGTTCTATCTACGTACGTGTCATTGTTGAACGCAGGAGTGGAAATCTTTCGGTGTTTTCGCCATTGGTCACCGTATGCCTCTACGATGTTGGGACCCCAGAATCTGTTCGGTGATGTGGGTGATGTGAGTCCGATCTGAAATAGGCCCTGGGAGCTGCATTGTAGACTGACGAGAAAGGACCTTCAAGGGCTGGGGACCTGTCAAACGCGTTAAGCCCTCCCGAAAGAATCTGCCTTCCTACTTCCAGGGATCGAGTGAATATCACCGGGGAACCATAGACAATTGATACGATTGACACCGTGTCACGACCAAAGCGATGGTAGACTGGCACAGGATTGTTGCGAATCAGGAGTATCCGGGGCTACAATGCATCACGCACGATTTCGATTCTTCCTCCATTTCCATGGGAACGTAAAACCTGGCGGAAAGTCATGTCAAAAATACAGGGGAGAGAGACAT
Organism: Xerocomellus chrysenteron; assembly: GCA_038093415.1. Taxonomy (NCBI): domain Eukaryota; kingdom Fungi; phylum Basidiomycota; class Agaricomycetes; order Boletales; family Boletaceae; genus Xerocomellus; species Xerocomellus chrysenteron. Next base: position 63,574 of record JBBPSD010000052.1, read on the forward strand.
GTTTGTTTGGGAGCTCATACTTGGGTTCCACCACGTATCAGGTAGAACGCCACCCGGAACGGAAAACGGAGCAAATGGGATACGGATGCCGGGAAGTGAATCGACAGCCTGTGGACATTATCAGCGCTCTGTCCCTGCCTCGCTGTCGAAACGATGATTTACCTTGATGCCTTTGACGAGCTTGACGACACACGATATGACGACAAGGGCCACAAGGAAGGCAATTGTCCTCGTCCACTTGGATATGTCTGAGAAGAGATATTGGAACGGGATGTCTGACTGGCCCAATTGCATACGGAAACTATGCTCACCGAGAGCGCCTTGCGGAGATACGAGAGTCGTCATGCTCTCGAACCTGGTACTGTCGGTTATGGTGCCACGGCAAGAAGGATGAAGTTGTAATCTAAATCTAAAAAGTTAGTGGAGAACGATGTGGGAGGGCTCGGAGGGGGGGACTTACCCGACGCTTTTTTCGGGTGTTTCGGGTGTGTCGAGTGTTTCGAGTGTTTCGGGTGGTTCGTTCTTTTCTGTTGTCTCGCGTATTTGTGTTCTTTGCCACGTGTATTTCCTTTTTCGTCGAGCGAAAACCATGTGGCTCGCCTCGAGAAAACCCTTGCCCGTTAACTAGCACAGCCGCTTCCCTTTTTGGGTGTCCGCTGACTGATGTGACTGACCGTGACCGTCAGTCACCACAGCCACAACCCGACCACCTCATTTACTCCATCCACATCATTGCTATACCTACAAGTTAATAAAATATATTCATCTGAAGTCTGAAAGTGATCTCTCAAGCCATGTTGCACACTGTTAGCACAATTTTTTGTACACTTTTGCTACACTTTGGTCACATTTTTACTACTTACATATTTTAGCTACACTTTGGTACACTTCTGAACATTCCCATGCTTCCAAACTCTTCTGGTAAATTTCCCAAGCTGTTCTGGACTCGGAAGCATTGCTTGGGACTCCACTTAAGTATACTGTTAGCACACTTCTATAGTAAACTTTGACTACACTTTGGACGTACTTTTAGGGGCTCAGGCAAAGCCTCTCAGTAATGCACACTTCTATGTATATGTAGTACACTTTTACTATGCTTGGAGTGCATTTTTATTACACCTCACCCATGGCTCAGGCAAAGCCTTGCCGATAGCTCGCCATGCTTGCCGATAGTTCCAAAGCCCATTCCAAACTCAGAAGCATTGTTGACTGACGTGACTGACCGTGACTGACTGTGACTGACCGCGACTGACCGCGACTGACAGTCAGTCACCACAGCCACAACCCGACCACCACACTTTGCTCATTACCCATCCACATCCACATCATTGCTATACCTGCCCACAAGTTGATAAAATATATTCATCTGAAGTCTTAGAGTGTTCTCTGTGAGTTTAATACCTTAAAGAATGATATTCTGGCTGTGATCTGATAAGAGATCTGATCCATTGATAAGGACTTTGACTCCTGGTATGTGTACATCTGCTGTTCTATGGTCTCATATCTATCACACTATTGTAGGTTCTACTGAAACAGAGTGAAAGTGTGAGTCCTTGGATTAGACACTTGATCTTTGCTCTACTACAGTGTGACAAGAGTGAGAATCAGTGATTCAGGAAGAAGTGTTATCAAGTCTCTACTACCTAGCTTCACAGATTCAACTCTGTGTGTCTGCTGGTTGCTTTGAGACCTCTGATTCCACTACAGAGTTGAGACTTGATTGGAGGCTGCCAAGGAGACTGATAGGTCTTTGATCTGTCTTTTCATTCTTGCTGTTACCTTTCACTTTGTCTCAGGCATTTTGCCTTTATCTCTGTCATACTCCTGCTCTGGTTGCCATCCAGTTAACTCTTGGCACTGCTGTGTAAGGCAAAGGGATTTGTGTGCATCCTTGGCTACCTTTCTGAAGATCTGGCCATACCTGGATTTTCCTACCTGGACTTCAAGTTGGATCTTTTCCCTTGGACCTGGATATTTTCCTGGACTTGGACCTTTCCCCTGGACCTGGACTTTTGCCTGCCTGGACTGTGCCATACCTTGGATCTGAAAAACTCTAATCATTGATTTAGAATGTAGGTGTATTTGGATTCTTGATTGATATCCTATATGAATTTTCTATCAGGTCCACTCCTTCTACCTCCCCCCAACGTGCCCAAAATGCTACTCGCCAGGCTGAACGTGACCAACGTCAGCTTGGCTCTCCTCCATCCCGTCGTTATCCCCGTCCTGCCATGCAATCTCCATCAAATATGCCTGCTGCTTTGATGGTGAGTCTATTTTCATTTATTTGTCACATAAATGTATAAAAGGCTAAATGTGAATTCCAGATCCATCCTCCTGTTCCTGTTCACCAATATCCTGGCATACCCCGTCATCAAATTGCACATCATGATATGCAACAGATGTATAGGAATCAAATGCGAAATCCATCTCCTCCACCACCACCACTTTTCCCTCCAATGCAGCCTGCCTTTCCTCAGCCACCCATTCCTCCAAATCAGCCACTACCTTATCAGGCATTTGTACCACCCCCTCCACAGCCTCAAAATTATCCTCAAATGAGTGCTCGGGTGGATTACAATGCTCAGTTATTGCAAGGCTTTAATCAGACTCATGGCAGGCGGCAAAATCAAAGACGCAATCGTACCTCTGCTGCTGATTCTGAACCTGCCAGTGGTCCTATGCAGCCTCCACCACAAAACCCACCAATCTACCAACATGTCATCAATTTTCAATATGAGGCAGAAAACCAAAGATATTTGCAGGCTCAGCAGGAACAAGAACAAGAACGTTCCATGAGATTACAACAACTACAGTGGCAGGAGCAAGAGCATTATTGTCAAATGCAGTTACAGCAGGAGCTGGTGCAAAGACAAGAACAGGAGCGTCAAAGGCTGTTGGAGCTTCAGCGAAATGCATTGCAACAACAGGAGCTACATCGCCAAAGAGTTATTGAAGAGCAGCAAGCAGCATTGCAGCAACAGCTGCTACATCGCCAAAGACTAATGAAGGAGCAACAAGAGGCATTGCAACAACAGCTGCTACATCGTCAAAGACTTATGAAGGAGCAGCAACAAGCATTGCAAAGAGAGGAGTTAAATCATCAGAGACTTCTACAAGAGCAGCAACAAGAGGAGGAGCATGAGCATCAAGAGCAGCAAGCAGTTCAGCAAGTGCAACAGCTTTCTCAAGCTTTGCTTTCACAGGCCTTAGGAGAGTATAATCGGCGTTCAGCAGAACACTATGAGCAAGATCAGGCAAGACAACAGTAAGTATCTGCTCATAACATTTATCAAAATGTTCTGATTCATAATTTTCAAGGTCTGAACCTGCATCAAGATCTCCCTCCCCAGATCTTGATTTTCCTGCTGATCCTTCTGCTCCAAGATCATCCATCCCTCCTCCTTCTGATGCTCCTTCATCCAGATCATCAGTATCCAGATATTCATCACCAAGACTCCATCCATCCACTCCAGATTCTGATTCTGATGGCTCCAACTCCAGTTCCTCTAGCAGTTCTGATGACTCTAGCTCCAACTCTTCTGACAGCTCTGACAATTCCAATGATCCTCAACCTCCATTTCGTGTTCCTCCTGGTGGCAGACCATATGCTGAGCCTGTTCAACCCCACTCTTTGGGGCCCATGAACATTCAATGTCCCAATTGCCATGCTCTTCACTTTATTTCTGAAAAGCTTACCAACTCTGGTGTTCGTGAGCCTCGCTTTGGCATATGCTGTCTTCAGGGTCAGGTCAATCTTCCTGTCATTCATCAGTGGCCACGTGTACTTCAGGATCTCTTTGATGACCCTCAGGATCGTAGACAGTTCAAGAAAAAGATTCGCCAGTATAACAATACTCTGGCATTCACCTCTATGGGTGTTGATGTGGACAATCAATCCATTCAAGGATCTGGACCTAGATCATTCCGCATTCATGGCACACTCCATCATCTCATGGGTGCTCTTATTCCACCAGATGGTCACCAGCCCTCCTTTGCTCAGCTCTATATCTATGATCCAGAGGAGGCAACCAATAGGCGTGTTCAAGGCAACCCTCAACTGGACCCTGGAATCTTGTTGGATCTGCATACCACCCTCAGGGACATTCATCCTTATGCTGCACTCTACAAACAGGCCTATGAAATCATGAGGGTTAGTCCCAGTGTATAGATTTCTCATTAACAATTCAAGCTTATGATGGGTACTATGTAGGCCAAGCCTGCAGAGGAGCACACCAATGTACGCATGAGGCTTCATCTGCAACAGGGTATTGATGCCAGAAGATACAATCTGCCTACTGTAGATGAGATAGCTGCAATAGTCCCTGGTGATGGCTCACAGAATGTCAGAGTGGATCGTGATATTGTTCTTCGTCTCCAAGGTGGTGGTCTACATCGAATCAGCAACCTTCATCCTGCCTATCTCCCACTTCACTATGTCCTCTTCTTTCCACATGGAGATGAAGGTTGGCATCTGGACATTCCATTGCAGGATGTCAATAATTGCCATCCCCATTGCTCTAAAAAGGTCACCCAGCTTCTCTGGTATGCTTATAGGCTGCATGTGCGTCCACAAGACATAGAACCTTCAAATCTCTTCAAGGGTGGTAGACTATTCCAGCAGTTGATCTGTGATGGCTGGGCTTCCATTGATCAGTGTAATCTCACTTGGGCTGCCAACAACCAGACAAGACTTCGGGCTGATCTCTATCAAGGATTGCGGGACCGTATGGCTCAAGATGGTGTTCAAGACATGGCTCAGGTTGGACGTGTTCTTCTTCCCTCCACTCACAAGGGTGGGCCTCGCTATATGCAGCAGCTTCTTCAGGACTCTTTGGCTATCTGTCGTGAATATAGAAAGCCTGATCTTTTCCTCACCATGACTGCCAATGGAAGCTGGCCAGAGATCACTCAGAATCTGCTTCTAGGTTTGTTTCTCATTATTACATCTGATCACAATCTGACCACCATGCATGACAATAGGTCAAACTGCTGTGGATAGGCCTGATCTGGTCACAAGGGTTTTCCATGGCAAACAGCAAGCCTTGCTCAAGATGATTCGTGATGGCTACTATGGCCAGGTGGCTGGCTTTGTCTACACCATTGAATACCAAAAGCGTGGTCTTCCTCATATGCATCTCTTGATCTTCTTGGAGGAGCCAGACAAGATTCGTGATGTGGAGCAAGTTGATGCCATCATCTCTGCTCAGATTCCAGATCCCCAAATCCATCCCCAACTCCATGCTGCCATCACCAAATCCATGCTCCATGGTCCTTGCTCTCCTCAGAGGTGTATTGAAAACAATGTCTGCAAAAAGCGCTTTCCCAAGCCATTTTCTCCTCACACCATCATCAAGGAGGATGGCTATCCTGACTATGCTCGCCCTGAGAATGACAGGACCATTCAAAAGAGAGAGGATGTCTTTGACAACAGACATGTGGTACCCCATCCCAGGGAGCTGGTGGTGCAGTTTGACTGTCACATAAATCTGGAAGTCTGTGGCTCTATCAAGGCTATCAAGTACATTCACAAGTACATATACAAGGGTCCAGATCGTGCCACCATTCAAACAAAAGGTCATGATGAGATTCATTGCTATCTTGATGCCAGATACATCTCCTCCACCCAAGCCTGTCACAACATCTTTGAGTTCCCTATGCACATGGAGTGGCCAGCCATATATTGTCTTCCAGTCCATCTACCAGATCGGCAGAATATTGTCTTTCGTGCTGAGGCCCACTTGCCAGAGGTGATCAACAATGCCAAGGATAATGAGCTGCTTGGATGGTTCAAGGCAAACCAAGACCCTGATCTGATTGCTGCTGGAGCACATGACCATCTCTACCAGGACTTTCCCAAGAGATTTGTGTGGAACAAGCAACGTGCTGTGTGGACAGTTCGTCGAAGATACAAGGCCATTGGACGCATGTATTCTATTCCTGCCACTGCTGGAGAGGCATTCTACTTGCGTCTTTTGCTCACTGTGGTCAAAGGTGAGATTGCTTATCACATGTAGATAACTCATTACTGATCACTTCTCCATATATGTAGGTGCTACTTCATTTGAAGATCTTCGTACTGTCAATGGCCATCTCCAAGATTCCTTCAAAGAGGCCTGTCGTGCACGTGGTCTCTTGCAGGATGACAGGGAATGGTTGTTGTGTCTCCAGGAGGCTGCTCATTTCACCATGGGCTATCAATTGCGCCGTTTGTTTGTTGTCATCCTGGTCCATTGTGCTCCTGTGGATCCTGATCGCTTATGGGAAGCATCCAAGAACAATCTCTGTGATGATCTGAACCATTATCTCATTCACACTCTTCATATTCCTGAGCCTACCCAAGATCAAGTCTATGATTATGGCTTGCATCTCATAGCACAAGACCTCAGGAGACATGGCAAGAACTTGCAGGACTATCCATCCATGCCTAGACCACAGGGAAACTGGGGTCATCAGGAGGGAAATCAGCTTATCAATGAGCAGAGAGCATATGACAGACAGGAGCAGCAAGCATTTGTGGACAGAGGCCTCCCAACCTTGAATCCTGAACAGAGGGCTCTCTACCATGCAGTAATGGACAGTGTCATCCACTCCAATGGATCCATGTTCTTTCTTCACAGTGGTGGTGGATGTGGCAAGACTTACCTGGCCAAGCTTATTGCTGCTGCTGTTCATGCAAGAGGAGACATTGCCCTTTGTGTTGCATCCACTGGTCTGGCCTCCCTACTTCTGCCTGGTGGTCGTACAGCCCATTCACGCTTCAAGATTCCCATTCCCTGCCATGAACAGAGTACCTGCAATATCAAGAAGGATGATCTCAATCATCAGCTCCTTCAGCAGACTTCTCTCATCATCTGGGATGAAGCAGGCTCTCAGCATCATGATGTGGTGGAGTCTGTGGATCGCACTTTGCGTGACCTTCTCAATAGAAACCAACCATTTGGAGGTGTTACTATTCTGTTTGGTGGAGACTTCAGGCAAATTCTTCCTGTAATCCAGCATGGCTCAAGAGAACAGATTGTCCCTGCCACTCTCACCCACTCCAACCTTTGGGCAAACATGTCTGTCCACTATCTCCTTCAAAACATGCGCCTTGGCCAAGATCCTGAATCTGATCACTGGGCACAACAACTGCTTCACATTGGTGTCACTGATGGAGATGTAATTCTTCCTGACCACATGCACTGTGGTGATGACATGGAATCTCTCATTCATGCCATATACTCTCAGCTCTTTGCCAGAGACCAGAATCAACCCCATCCTGATCAGTACTTTTTGGATCGCACCATTCTTGCTCCTAGGAATCTCCAGGTTCATGACATCAACTCCACCATCCTCAACTCTATAGCACCTCAGGAGAAGATGACCTACCTCAGTGCAGACTCTGTGACTGACAGAGAGTATGACTATGTCCAGCCAGAAGTTCTGCATACCTTCAACCCCTCTGGATTTCCCCTTCACCAGCTGGAGCTCAAGAATGGTGCACCACTCATGTTGTTGCGCAATCTGGATCCCATCCATGGTCTCTACAATGGCACTCGCTTGAGGCTCATCAGATCTACTCGAAGGATCCTGGAGTGTCGTGTGTTGGGTGGGGTTGGCAATGACAATGTGGTGTTCATTCCTCGCATGGCCCTTGATAGTGGTTTGGAAGATTCCCCTGTTCCATTTCGTCGGTTGCAATTCCCTGTCCACCTGGCCTATGCAATGACCATCAACAAGTCTCAAGGTCAAACACTACAGCATATTGGTCTTAATCTGACTTCACCTGTGTTCTCCCATGGACAACTCTATGTGGCTCTTTCACGTTGTACCCATCCTAGAAACATTAAAGTTCTCTTTCCTCATGATCCAGACCATCCAGGAAATACCAAAGTGACAAATGTAGTTTGGAATGAAGTATTTAGAAACTTGGAATTATGATTTGTACTATACCTTTGTAACCACTTTGTTGTACAAAAAGCCTTTTCTTTGAAAGTGTATACATCATGACTTATGAAAATCTAAGAAACAAAACTGATAATTGTGCCAGAGGAACAACAGTGAAAAGTAAGAGCCAACAATAAAATCGTATGATTGTGCCGAAGGCACAACAGTGGGAAAGTAAACTGCAACAATAAAATTCACATGTTTGTGCCAAAGGCACAACAGAACTTTTGGGCCAAAGGCCCAAAAGTGAGCCAAAGGCTCATTACATTAATAAATACTATCCAATAAAAAATCGCATGATTGTGCCGAAGGCACAACAGCGGGTGAAAAGGGCTAGTAATGCATACGGCAGGGACCACCAAATCATTATGCATTACGAGGTTTATGCAAAACCAAGCTAGTCACGTGTTGTGACATAGTGTGATCGTATGTGACATCGTAGTGTACCGTATCACTTGCCCTCATAGCCCCCGCTCTCACTTGAAAATATCTTCCTCAGAGCAAGAAGGTTCGTTAGGGACTCTCAATTCTCGTGCGTATTGTTTATCTTCCTTCGGTTCTGCGTGCTGACGTCTCATCTGCAGCAGATCGACATTGAAGCCAAGGTGGTTATTATTTCTATTGGTGCCAACACCTTCTTCAGTCGTGCTGCTTCTCTCGTTGGACGATGGTGCAATGGACTGCTTGCAGAGGGTTCTTGTCCAAATCGGTTCCTTCTATTTCGTGTCTATCAGAATCTTCGTCATTGCTGAAACACTCGTTCTCTATGTAACCCATGCCGTGCCAAAACGCGCTGTGTGCGCACCAGCGCACCCACAACTCACCCACCACATCCATCGCATTGCAGCCCGCCACCGTCCACATGTACCAAATGCATCGCCAATACCTACAGTGCAAGCGTGGACCCACCATGCCTCGTTGCGTTCGAACGTGACACGACCCAAGCGTAACCGCCAGCCACAGGCACGTCCCAAATGTGCCGCTCGTCGTAAACGCGTCTGAAGCCCCGTCAACACCCATGCGTAACACACGCGCAGAGCACATACTCTCACGCACCCGCACATCTCAACGCGCACGCTTGGGGCCGCGTCTGCATCTCGTCAAGGCAGCCACACCTCCATCCTCTTCCTCGCTTGCACGCTCATGTCCCCCTCACGCCGATGCGCTCCGAGTCGTTCGACCAGCCACCATGCCTACCGACTGCCTCGCCTCTCACCTCCAGGGGCTCGTGCTACCTCACTGGCTGGTGCGCCTCGAATCAGTTCATCATTTAGTAGTGCGACTTGTATATAGAGTGTGTAGTACTCAAATTCAGACAATAGTCGACCTGTCAAGGGTATGCCTGTGGGTACGAAAATTCCAACCCGCAATCAGATCTGTACTCGCGATCATGGTTGCTGGGTATCATGATGGACCCGTGCTGGGTACGGGTACGGCACCGGTCGGGATACTTATGGTATTCCCTAGGCCTGCTCGGAACCCTCCAGCCTGTCTGAATCACTATGAATTCCTTTCCTATAATGCATATTTGGCTTCAGTGGTCTATGCATTATGCATTATGCATTAACTTTGCATTTACAGTGAGCCCGATGTGGGACTTGGAAAAACCCATGCATTATCAAATTTATGCATTATGATGCTATGCATTATGGGCAATTCACAACAGATTTTTTGGGATTTAAGACAGGTCTGAATTATGAACAAAATGTGTTGAGAATTCTGGTATTTCTTATTCAGATGTTCTTATCCTGATACCAGATTCTAGAATGGTCTATGACCTTATCTTTATGCTATTCATATTACTCACCTTATCAAGATAAGCTATCTCTTATCTTTTGGTCTAGACTTATGATGTCATTCTTATC
>JBBPSD010000053.1:0-72954 GCA_038093415.1 Xerocomellus chrysenteron
CGTGCTGGGAGGATATGCAGTTCTAAAATCATGCTACAAATTATTCACTGAGGTTGTAGAGTAAAATTCACAATTGGAAGCACTAGAGGTCTCCGAAAGGGTATGTGTTATGAGGGAGTACACTGTAGTATGTACGGTGGAAGTCGGTGAAAGCCTGATCATGAGCTCTTGCCATTTGCCAAGCTCGTATTCTCGCAAGAAAAGGTTACCGAGCGCCCGAAGTCAATTAGCTACCCACTTCTAGGGTAATGCAAAAAGGATCTTTGCGAGTAAAAGTATTGACAAGAGGGAGATTCGAACTCCCGCCTCCATACGGAGATGAGAAACCCGCCTTAGCAGGCAAGCTTTGGAAAGCTTGAGTCACACGCCTTGGACCGCTCGGCCATCTTGCCAGTTGTCTCTGGTAGCCAGGAGACGAATCACAAGACGATGAACATGACTAAGCATTGGCTGGCGAAGCCGCCGAGTCCGTGAGTCCTTCTCATCTCACTGATCTACATACTTTGGACGATGGCCACCGTCACATATATAATCCGTTCCCACTACGATCCCGCAGATCGTGAAAAGCTAGAACGCGAGACTGGCCAACGAACCAACGACCAATGTGATCCATGGCAAACCGAATCCTCGTTTTCTGCACAGCGTTGCATCCGTGCAGCACCTACCTTTGTTCCCGCAACCACCTCCTACGACGAGTGGGGATTCCCATCACACACATTCTCGCCTACAACTGCTCCGGAAAAGCCAGACCAGCTTTCCACCTCGACTGCAGAATGGTACAGGTCTCTGACTGCGACATCCTCCTCGCGCCAGGACCCTCCAGCGCGGCCCTCCAGCCCACCCAGCCCGAGCTCTAAACACTCGAGACCACCCCAGAAACCCCGCCGAGTGAGCGTCACAAAGAACGATTGGTTCATCAGTAAGGCGCTGCGCTCGGAGCCATCTACCAAGCCGAACTCTCCAGCGCCGTCCTTGGCGGACTTGCTCGCGCGTGATCCCCCGCCGCTGCCTTCGGAGGGACGCTATATCCCCCCTGTCTGGCTGCATATTGGTCCGGCGAACAGAGGATTCGGCATGTTGCAGCGGAGCGGGTGGAACGAAGGCGAGGGATTAGGCGCGCATGTCGTACGGCCATGGGCGCCCAGGGATATCGATGAACGCGCGTCGTCATTCGTCAAGGTGGAGGAAGACGTGACCGACATCCAGAGTACGCGAGAGGTTATTGACCTCACTCTGTCGGATTCAGAGGCATCTGAAGATGCTTTCGAGGATTATGACGTCATCCAGGGATCGGTGCAAACACAGGCGTATACTGGGGAAGCATCTGCATCCCATAGTATGCAGAGGTCGTTACTGACCCCTTTGCCGACTGTACTCAAGGCAGATCGTTTGGGTATCGGTCTGAAAGCCAAGACAGAAGGCCCTTACAAGCGATCCAAAAAACGTGTTACCCATAACGCCGCTGCCCTGGCTGCTCATATTAGGTCTGCGGAGGAAATGCGGAGGAACAAGGTAGCAGTCGGGAGGGGGAGGCGGGGCTTCGCCAAGATCCACAAGAGAGAGGAGGATAGGCGGAAAACAATGTTGGCATACCTTAATGAGTGAGGAACACTCTAGAGGCGACTTCCATTTGGCTTCGATATTGACAATATTGATATATGAACAATATACTCGATACAACCGGGACAATCGTAGATGCGAATAAACGAAATCGTAAGAGATGGGGTCATGAGTTATGGTATCGGAGGGAATACTGTACATTGAGATAGGAAAACGGGGACGTGCAACTTCCATCGTCTATTGTAAGTAGTAAGTGCTACAAAGCTTGACCAGTAAGTGGACGAAAGCAACTGATAGTCCAGTCATTTGACATGTATCATGGAAGGACAGACTCTCCCCAAACGCTTTTGGCTGGGTCACAGCAAACGTCAGGAACATACATCCTGAGCCATTGTACCATCTCCTTGTTGATTTGGTGACAGTGTGTCACGTCAATCGATGTCAACCGACGAAGAGTAGGGAGTGGACTACAACGTCCCGCGGCAAGGGCGTGAATGTGCGCAGAAGCTGACGCGCTTGATATAGCACGCATTGCTGTCGTGGAGGCGGAAGATAGTTGCAGAGACTTGCCAGAAAGGCGAGATTCCACAAAGCTACGTAGGGAGTCCCATTCCAAGCTTGTGCATCCATCGAGGCTCAAGTGCTCCATTTTAGGGCAGATCCAAGGGTGCGATACGGGTGGTGTGGACAAGTTCTACATTGCTCGCTTAGTCGATTGAAACCCAAGATAATAAAGGCTTACCTTGAGAAGGAAACTCGACACATCCTCGACGTCAATCAACTCGAGTGTCGTGAGTGACATCAGTCGCTTCAACAAGGTCACGAACTTGGGTTCGTTGAAAAAGCTGGACTCGATGCGCAAGTGCCGAAGAGGAAGTGACGTGAGTGATTGTTGTCTAAGATACTCGAGGATGGGCGTCAGATTGTCGAGATAACAGAACTCGAGTGATTCTAGTGCTGGGAACGATATTTGACTCAGAAGCATTCGGACGCGCATGTTTCCGGCATAATAGAAAGAGGCTTTGACGAGTCGAGGTAGCTTTACAACCTTGTTGGACATGAACTCCGGCTCCGAATGCATGGAAGCCTCCGGATCGGCATCCGACATGTTTCGAAGAGCAAGTTCTTCGAGGTGCGGACAACCACGGAGCATCTCGAGGAGTTTGTCCGCAGAAGGAGAGAAACCATTCCAGTATCCGCCCAATTGTAGGACTCGCAACCCAGACACAATCCTTCTATCCCAGCCAAAATTGAACGAGGTGAATGAACACGAGTGGAGACGTGGGGTGCGACCATTGAACAGCGGAAGACAGGGTGAAGAGTAGTGGTCCTCTTGCATGGAATGGAAGATACATATCGACAACGTTTCGAGAAGAGGTGCGTCTTCTTTACAGCGCAGAAGTGCAGCATGCGCCTGGGGTCTATTGGGTACGCTGAGACGGAAGGACCTTGCGCGCCAAAGAGCTGGACGGAGCAGATCCATCGCGCGAATGATGTTCTCCATTACACCCGTCGCATTGTCTGCGCGAGGGGTGAAGTTGACGGTGATATCAAGAGGGACAGATTTGGACCGAGCCAACCTCCGACGTGCCTTTTGAAGAGAGTCATGGGGGCTGATGCAGATGGTAGCCCATAACTCTGGAGAGTCGACGACCACGTCTCTCCAATAGCGACATACGAGCATTAAACTGGATACTAGCAACGAGTCTTGATCATCGCCGGATTGGCAAACTCCTGTGACGAATATCGAAGAGAGAAGTTCCTCGGGAAGACGGTAGATGGGGGATTGTGAACGGACAGCTTGTTCGAGATGCAACTCGAGTTCTTGACGTTGATTCAACAGGGAAGCCATCTGGGTGTCCAATGAGTTGAGTGCTTCCCTGAGGTGTGAAATCGACGCTCGGGAGTTACAAGACATTGCAAGGCCGCCGATGGTGTTCTGGCGAGACAATGAACTGTTTGGAGGGCCAGGGCGGGTGAGGCAGGAAGGCTCGATCGAGCCAGAGAGGGGGGAGAGGAAAATAGGTTCGGATACGAAGTGAACGTCCTCGTAGGGTGGCGGTGGCGAGGAGGGGGAGCCGGAGGCAGATGAGACTGCACTGGAGGGGCGAGATGCGAAAGCAGGGACGTCGGCAAGCTTTGAACCATGACGGTGGGTAGGAAGAACACTATCATCACGAACGGGACGACATAGAGAAGGGCACTGCATAGTGACACGGAGGACGGATGATCGATGAGGCGACTAAAGGCAGACGGAGAGCATATAAGTAAACCAGAGGGAGCACGCGGGTCGTTTAAATAATCGCGTTGTCGTAGGGCGTGCAGGGCGGCTGTCAAGCCGGAGATGAGGATGAATTGGACGGAGTCTGTCCGTTAAGTATGAATAGAGAAGGACTGAACAAGGGAAAGGGACGAGACAAACCTGCTGGGACGGCGGACACGATCTGGGACGGGGCGAGGAGTGCCCGGAGAATCCGGATTGTATATGAACGACATCGCACGGATAAGAATGTACCTGCGAAATATGAGATGTGGTGCTCAACGAGGAGCACGAGGCCTGGCGCATGTCGCGAGTGTTACCCCAGGAGGCGATTTGGGCAGCAACGTGTAGCGGCAAAATTGCATCTCGAACACGAGGAGCAACAACGAGGCAGCAAAGTCGCCCGTTTCATTCCCACACAAGACACAGCTATCGAATTCGAATCCGTAACTACCGCGGCCACACCTCACCCACCCACTTCGTCAATCCAGCCCCGCTGGCGAGACACAAACCCGTAATAGAAGAACTGACAAAGTACCTGACACAACACAGTCACACTCAGTACCCCAGAAACATGTGAATCACCACACGTACAATCAGGTCAAATAAGATAGTCAGTGTACTTCCTACAACGACCGTTAGCACATCGTGTTTCATCCTACTCACTCTCGCCGAGAGACCATACCAGCAAGCCAGCTCGCATTCCGTATCAGGTAGTCGCGCTCGATCGATACGACAAGAATCGACAATGCATATGTAGCATTCCCAAGGATCGCAAACAAAAACAGGCCCGGCGCAAGCCCTTCGCATCTAGTCTCGAAGTTTTTCACTGTGAACCGTTAACAGCTGCCTCCCCTCTGAATGTCGCACTCGCACTCACATATTTGTGGCACCCGAGCTCCGACTTGAACATGTTCAGCGTTCCTTCACAATCGTATTAACTCCCAACTCACGGTATGACAGTGCGCTCATCCATCCAAGCACCTGGATTCTCCACTCCAATGGTGAGTCCGGAAGAACAGGGGAATCGTCATGCTGTATTCCCTCACTGATCAGATACGCAACGACTCCCGTGGCCATAACAAATGCGACAGCCGCAGCGTACTGCGCAAACACCCTTGTTACAGAGATTGGGCGAGCCTCTGACCCATGTACCAGCGCATTATCTCCAAGAAGGCAGGATTGCTCTGTCAGACTATCCTCCTCCGCTCGCAGGAGAATTCCCCTAGAGCGTTGCTTCCATCGATAGTAATATACCTGGAAAAGCAACGTGGCATCACAAAGTGTATACTGTCGAAAGATCTATTAGATAGACTGCACAAAACCCATATTCATAAACACTTGCATAAACACCCAAAATAATCATGGTGGGGAGCAGGTGTGCTAGAGCAGCACCGCACAGGTTGCATACATCACCCAGCAGCCATGTGTAGACGAAGAGAAGAGATAAACCCTCGCCACTTTGCAGCTGATAATTTTCTATAATCTGAGGAGAGTATACGATGATCCTGCGATTGGCGAATATCAACGCCCGTAACCAAGTTAACCGGCTGATTCCGGGCAAACTCACCAGCATGCAATCGAGATCCAGCCAAGCTATGGAAGCACCATTAATTAGAGCTTGATCCCACTGTATAGGAAGACGGACCACACTGCTTGCTACATCACCCTGCGGGAGCTCGAGCATCTTTGTTGAGAGATGGAAATAGGATTTACTTGGATATGCTTATCACTCGATGTGGGAGGTAATCACGTGACAAGCCGAACTCGCTCGTACGGACAACTTGAAAGTTCATTTATCCTCCTCATGAACAGCCAAGAGGCATTCCGAAGGTTCGCACAGCAGGTCCAGCGGGCAGGTGGTCAAGGAGGTGGCGGTTATTCTGGTGGGCCTGGTCGATTTTTGGCCGGAGGAGGTTTGCTTGCTGCGCTCATTGGTGGTGGATTGCTCCTCAATGCTGGTCTGTTCAACGGTGCGTCATTTTACTCGTCTCAATCCTTCAGGGAATCATGCTGGTATTGCTTACAGTTGATGGTGGTCACCGTGCCATCAAGTATACGCGGTAAGAACGACAGGCCAATCCGGGAGCTCTTCTCATATTGTCTTGCTTAGTTTGCACGGTGTAAAAGATGAAGTTTACAACGAAGGAACACATCTCATGGTGTGTATACTACACCGTATTGTACTCCGCGACCATTTAGTTGTTCCAGGTACCTTGGTTCGAGACACCAATCGTCTTTGACATCCGTGCCAAGCCCCGGAGTGTTGCAAGTTTGACTGGAACGAAAGGTCCGTCCCCCGTATTGGTAATGACCATTTCCCTGAAGCACATCAGATCTGCAAATGGTGAATATCACCTGCAGAGTGTTGTCAAGACCATCCACCTCTGCGTTACCCAAGATTTACCGTGAACTTGGGAAGGACTATGACGAACGCGTACTGCCTTCCATCGTCAACGAAGTCCTCAAAAGTGTAGTTGCTCAATTCAACGCTAGCCAGCTCATCACACAGCGTGAAATGGTGAATGATGCGTAGAAAAAACTTTTACAGAGAGGCTTGCTAACCATGCTGTGTTAGGTCTCGCGATTGATCCGCGAAAATCTCACAACTCGAGCTCTGCGGTTCAACGTTGTGCTGGACGATGTCTCCATTACGCATGTCGCGTTCTCCCCTGAATTTACACATGCCGTTGAAGCAAAACAAGTTAGTTTCCTCTGATAATTTGCCGGGGTTATGTCTGATTACGATCTGTTTTACCAAGGTTGCACAACAAACAGCACTTAGAGCCGCGTTCTTGGTCGATCAAGCTATACAAGAAAAACAAGTGAGTTGCTACAACCTTGATTTTGTTTCTGAACTGACTGACTCCCAATAGTCGATCATTGTCCGTGCGCAGGGTGAAGCACGTAGTGCAGAGCTAATCGGCGAAGCGATGCGGGCAAACAAAGGTTTCCTTGAGCTTCGGCGTCTGGAGGCCGCTCGTGATATTGCGAACGTTCTGGCCACATCCGGGAACCGCGTCATGCTCGATGCTCAAAGTTTGTTATTAAATGGTGCGCTTTTGACCTGGGAATGACGCATATATTTCCGACTGAACGTTTGATAGTCACTGGGGATGACACGAAGGAACTCTTACGAGTAAAGAAGTAAATTCTTGTTGTCCCATATAGGTCGTGCCCCTGATATTTGTAATAAATGCATCATTTTGGCATCCATACTGCCTAGGAGGGACTTGTGGTCCCCTGCGCATCTGACGACACCAGTTCGCGATCACGTGTTCTCTTCCCTGATTCTTTATTATCGCGCGCGCTTCGAATTGCACCTTGTCTTCGCGATTAATCATCAGAATGCTGCGCAGGTTGAAACGTCCAAGGTCCACACTTAATGAATTGACACCGGAGCATGAATCTCAAGGCGAGGGAAGTCAGGCAGATCACGGTCTCGGGGTTGGGATTGGGATTGGGATTGGGATTGGGATGAATTCAAAACGCGTCAGATGGGATAGCCCATCGGATTTGCAGGACGAACATGATTCGTCAAACTCAGATTCCTCCGGGCTAACGAAGGTAGCGTCGTAATTCCCGCTATTTACCCCTCCTATTTATTTGACTACCTTGTAGATTTGTTTGAGCATATTCGGCCAGCAGTGAGTCGCATGTGTTTTGTTGTGTCGCGTCTCATGTTTGTGCCAGTGGTCGCATCGGCTGCGCGTACTACGATCCCGTCAAGTGCGTTGTATATGTGCTCGAAGATACCCAAGAAAGCACCCATTATGACTTCACCAAAATGAGTTGGTGGCTGAATTTGCTTCTCGGGGTAATCCTGAACCCTTCGCAGTCTTGGAACATTCGGATCCGGGTGTTATACTCACTAGCTCAAAGGCCGATGATTCTTTCATTTCAGTATTGCAAAACCATGGTGAGCCCGTCTGCTCAGGACGCATATAGGAGCCTTTACTGTGATTTTGGTAGCGGAGGCTTCTGGTGGTGTTTTCCAGATCAGACCGCACAAAGAATTTGTTCCTAGCAAGGGTCGAAACAGGTTGTTATCGCTGAACCTGCTGACTCGCTTGGACTGCGACTTGACTTCCAACCATGAGGATACGTCCGACATATCTTCGGCGATCGGAATAAGGAATGCATACGATTTCATGACTAAAAGAAGAGAGAGCACCGGAGATCCTGCGATGGAACGATGGAACGCTGTCATACGCTTGGCAAATTTCGCTTCATTGGAGTCGGCACCTCTTTGTGTAAGTCACATAACAAACAATGTGGATCGGGAGATGACGCCGTGTATAGATATCTTCAGTAGGGGCACTTCTCGACTTCCTTACTCGCGAACGAGCAACTGGAGAGCTGGATGATGTTGATGAAACAATGGAACCGGATATCTGTGGTATCGAGGCCTTGGCGCTGTACGCCACTTTCTTCATGCTGTTCGCCTTGCTCAACATCTGTCAGTGACCAGGTGATGCACGTCAATACAGATACTCTTTGGTAGGCCTATTTGATTTATATTGTGATTTTATGCAAGTATTGTGGATTCTCTACTGTAACAGCTCCTTGCAGGTATTTGAGAGCGAAAATCATGCCTCCATCCACTCCGACCAGACGAAAGAAGGATTATCGCTATTTGGTCTACACTTACTTCTCATTACCATCCTCTCGCTCACTTGCTTGGTCTTCAGGTATAATGAACACTACCCGGACTGCCTTGGGTCGCTCACTGCTTCGCACGTGGTTTATACGTCCATCATTGTCACTCCAGGTACTTCAAGCACGACATGATGCAGTGGAGTGTTTCTTGCGTGCCGAGAACTTGCCAGTGGTCAGCGCGTTACAGAGTCAGCTGCAAGGCATCGCGAACATCCCAAAAACATTGGGGTTTCTAAGGTCCGGGAAAGGAAAGATATCTGATTGGCAGGCATTAGTGAAGGTCCGTCCCTTCCGTCGCTCTCGTGATATTGACCTGTTGTGAGCTGCTCCAAGTTTACCTATCACTCTGCAATGATTCGTGATGCACTGGCGGAGCTGCACCAAGGTAGACATGTCGATATTGTGGTAAGAGTGAGTATTCGTCACAGCCAATGTTGTCTCGTAGGTTCTAAAAAGTTGTAGCTCATCAAGGTGCTAGACGTGACTTCTTTCAAGGAGGTTGGCAATATGGTCAATGATATTGTTAGGTTTCTTTTGTATGAGTGCGGTTTGGACCCTTACATTGATGTCGATAGATCGACTGGGAAGAGTCAGCTGAGGTGGCTCGTGTTTGCGTCCGGCCACACGTCGACGAGGAATTAGACAAACGAAAACATGTTTATCGGGGGATTGATTCTGTCTTGGTCAGTTGACCTACACAGCTTATATTCGGCAAAAAAAAATTGAAGGCAAGCAGTCCAAAGTGGCCGAGCAGATATCTCAAACTGTTCCCGAGGATTACGCCGAATCTTTGAACGTCGTGTATTTTCCTCAGCTTGGTTCGTATATCTGCCACCTTGTCATATCGATGTCACTAAGCCTTCTTCCTTCGAAAGGTTTTCTTATCACTGTACCGATGCGCGAGGAGTGGGAGACAGAGACGGGGATTGAAGTGTTAGATGGATGGAGTTTCCAGGTGAATGCAGTCGAGAGTTTTTCCAGAAGTAACTCATTTGTTACCCCAGTTCTCTTCGGAGTGAGTCTTCATGCTTCTGTTCGTTTCCTCGACAGTCTAAGTCGCCCGCAGGTTCCATGTCTATTTCAAATCAAAGGAGATGCAAGGTACAAAGTCTCGGAGTGTTGAAAATGAGTCTAATGGCTCTTCGCAGACATGGACAACCACATCGGAGATCTACATCCAGCAATAGTCGGTATGGGTCACTTTCCCCTGGAAATTGTTCCAGACTGAGTGTGTAGACCGAGAGATCGAGATTGTCGAAGAATTACTGGACAAGGTACTTCGATATAGCCAAGCTATGGAAGATGCCTCTAGTGTTTGTGCTGAACTTGACTGCTTGCTCTCGTTTGCGGAGGCAGCGAGAGCATTTAACTACCGGCGTCCTCGAATGGTGGAAGATCCCATTGTGGACATCGTTCAAGGGAGGTATGCTTGTGTCGATCCTCTAGGAGATAGGCACTTGAGCTCCTGCATTAGACATCCTCTTCAAGAGCAGATCTTAGATACCTTCGTTCCTAACGATGCGCGTCTCGTCGGTGGAGTGGGCTTCGGAATGTGTTACGAGGACGATAGTTCGGACGTGGGGGCAGAAGCTATATGGGGTAGTGTAGTTCTCTGCACTGGCGCAAATGCTTGTGGTAAAGTAAGCACCCCTCCCACACCTCGCTTGATTAGCCACTGAGAGCTGTTTCGTGTAGAGCGTGTATTTGAAACAGGTCAGCAGATACGATGCACGATCTCGATTATCGACAGCTAAGCTTGATCCAGGTTGCATTGATTCAGTATATGGCACAGGTGTGTACCAAAACTGCTTGAACTGGGTATAAAGTTGGGTGCACCAATTGGCCAACTCGGTTTCATAGATCGGGAGGTGGGTCGCTAAGCACCTATTAACACCTCATGGTCGAGCTGCCAAAGTTTTGTTCCTGCAGAGTCCGCTACATTGGGCATAGTCGATAAAAGTTGGTCTGACGGATCGTGATCATTGGAAATACTGAAATTTTGCAGTCTTCACGCGGATCCAGACAAGAGAATCTGTTTCAAAAGTATTGTTTCGAGTTCATAGATTGCGTCTGCTCATCCCTCTCCAAAAGGTCCAGTCGGCGTTCATGATAGATCTTAATCAAGTGTCGTTCGCTTTACGAAACTGCACCTCCAAGTCGCTGGTTTTACTTGATGAGTTCGGGAAAGGAACGGTAACCACAGGTTGGTCTCTACGTTGAATTGCGAAAATTATGTTCATGCTTCTAACATGTTCAGATGGAGCTGGCCTGTTCTGTGGTGTCTTGATTCACCTCTTAAACCGTGGTAGAGATTGTCCCAAAGTACTCGTTGCATCCCACTTCCACGACGTCTTTCGGAAGGACATATTTGACCCGCACAAGTTTCCCATCACTTTCGTCCACATGAAAGTTCTTTTCGCATCCAGCACTGGGGATGTACTTGGCGCTGACAGTGTGTGTGGCCCGGACTCTAGCGAGGAAAGTAGCATTTCCCGGGCGCCACTGCCTGGCGAGAAGATCATGTATCTGTACCGGTAACTGGACACCCATCGAGACAATGTTATGTGGTTAACACATCGACAGCGTTGCACCAGGTCTCTCGCTTTCTTCTCATGCTGCGCAATGTGCGGCGATGTTCGGGCTCCCCCGTCGCGTCGTGGCCAAGGCTCAGTATGCGAGGTATGTATTGTATTGTGTGCAGGCGTCACCGATGCCGCACATATTTGTATCTGCTCACTGATATATTTTTGGTCTAAATCGAGCGAACTCCTGGCCAAACACGAGCTTGGTAAGCTCCTTGAGGAGAAGATGACTGACGAAGAGAGATTGGACCTTCAAGTTGCCGAGGAAGTTGCACGACGATTTTTAGAATGGGACCTCACAAGTGATGAAGCTGTATACCAAACCGGCGTCAAGGCTCGACTCGCGGAGGTTCTAGGGAGAGATGCAGATGGTTGATGAGTTTGTACGGAAGCCCTCCAAGCATGTGGGGCGCGTTTTCTATCAAGTACAAGGCTTCGGTATGAAAGGCACCTTCAAGTATCAGGATATCAAACTGTTTTGTTCTTTTCCTTGTGAATTTCTATTCCTGGAGGGGCACCAAGAGCTGAGAGAGTCAAATCAGCGTTAATATTGTCTTTCGAAGTCGAAGAAGCTGCGCTGTACCTTGCTTGAGGCTTCCATACAAGACGAACTGACCTGATACCAGTCCCGCAGTCATGACCATCCTCGGGCCCAATCCGGCAAACAACCCACGCAGCCCCGCCTGTCGGGCCAAGACACTGAGTCTGTGGGTCATGGGGCCGACGGGGCCGTGCCCCTTGTTGATCTGGCTGAGTAATGTATCAGCAGGCTGCGGAATAGCTGATAATTAGCTTGCTTGGGTGAGAGACTGTGAGGCTCACTTGGCTAAAAACTGCAGCCGCGAAACCAGCAATGATTCCACTGCCCAGCTGGATGGAAAATTTAGTTGCTCCAGACAAGTTCCTCCGTGTTTCCTCGGACATGGAGCGGAAAGCCACTTCGTGACAAAATTCATTTACGGTAAACTGCCCGATTGCATAGGGAATCTGTCTGTGAAGGGTGCGCATGATGCATGATTGGCCTGATGTGCACACTGAACTTGCAGAGTATCGGCAAAAAGCCTGCATACAGCTCCCGAACCCCCCCTTCTCGAGCTAGGCGAGTCAAACCGGAAACAAGGCCGGTTGCATAGTTTTGTTGTGAGACGAGCCTAATTCTTGTTGCTTCCAGCGGGGTAAGCAACATATCTGCAAAAAACCTGTGGTACGAGCAATGGTCAGCACAATTCCCGAGATTAAATAGGGTCCCACTCTGCAACACTCGCTGAACCGAGGTAGATTGCAGTACGATACTTGACCGCGTCCTCAGAGCCAACCAACCCCACAGATTTCGCTTTCCAGTACTCGTAGCCAGAAAATTTAGCACCGCCCTGAACAAAGTAGCCGACTGCGGTGGCCCCAAGTCCTGTGAGAAGGGCCTGAGCGCCTTGCTTCGCGATAACATGTCGGGTCCCAGAAATCATGTTCAAGTTCTTGTAGGTGGGGTCAACTTGGATGCGCGTCTTCACGACATCGACGGCTACTCGACATCTGTACGATGGGTTTGAAAAGGCAATACCTGGAACTTACGCGTCATGGCGCTGTGAGTGACGCTATGACGAACAACTGTAAACCCATACACGAAGCCCAAGGAATCGGCTTACGTGCAACATACCGCCCCTGTTGCAAAATGGTGAGCCCCCCGTGTCTGCGCGACAAATGAAGTAAGGCTCACCTGCAAAGAAGAAAGAGGCATAATCTCTGGGGGCGAACTGACTGGCTGGCTTCATCGTCGTCGAACCCAGGCTCCTAAGTGACGTCATGTCCTACTTGCGGAAGCATACCGGCAAATTCCGGGCCATATCTAAGCGCAGCCTGGGATGCTCGCCCGCACTCTCACCATGCCGTCCGTTGCTGAAATCACCTACTTCGAGGCGTCCGAAGACTACAAGTCTGGCCTAGCTAGCCTTGATGGACCCCTTGCTCAGATCGGTAAAGCAACCGGGCTGAAACAGTACGTTTCATCCCACCAGCACACTGACCTTATCATAACGCTTAACAATCTACGCGTCCCAACCCAAGATCTTACGTTGGATACGAAACCGAAGACCCCGCCGTCCTTTTCTGGGTGAACGGTATTCTTTTCGTCGCCCCGTCACAGCAGCGATCAAAACCTCATTCCCGTCGTAGACTGGGTCACGAAAGATGCCCGCGATGCATTTGCCGAGAAGGCTGATTACGCTGGAATAGCAGCTGCCTCTCGCCCTGCCTTCGGCTCTCAACCAACAGTCAATTACGTCGAGTTTGCAGATACCAAGGCCTTTGGCGCACCGATCACTGAATTCGTGACATTTACCCTAAAGGAGGGAAAATCCATAGCTCAGTTAGAGCCCCTGGTTCAAGAACTTCACAAGAAGCTTGCGGGAACTCCTAAATTCCACGGGGATAGCTGGGCACCGATCATTGGCAAGCCCAATGTCTACCATGGTATCCTGGGATGGGACACTGTGGAGGTAAGTGTACACTTGGACGCTTGCTTGAACTGGTCCTCAACTATATCGTCGTCTTCCAGGCACACTGGGATGCTGTCTCAGGTGGTCCTCTCAAGGAGGTGATTGACCAAGTCAAGCTGATCGCAGATTTGTGGCTTGTGCATGCTGCGCTGAAACGCTGTTCAGCGTGAGCAAGTTTGGAGATAGTCGCGCCATCTCATGAGCTGTCAAAGTAAGATATGATATGTTGAGTGGAGAATGAAACACGTTTTATACACGCGATGGCGAATTGCGAGAAGAGATCACTGGCGCGCATGTGGCAAAGTGCTGGGGCCACAGCCGGGCACGCGTTGGAGTAGTGGTGTCTAGGCGGGAAGAGGTGTGTGTTGAGCACGCTCTAAACACGAGTTATTTGAGCGTGTGTGATCCTCGCCGCGGGAGGGAATAAAGACCCAACGCCGGATCCAGCTCCGCTCAAAAGTCAAACGTTACCCGCTTCCCCCTCAGATATCCCCTCTCCGTCCTCGCTCCAACATGTCCGTCCACCTCGTCCCCAATAATGCATTGGGTTTCAACAGTCAGTTTTCAGCCCGTCACTGCCCTCGATATCCCCGCTCATTTCTCCCCAGGACCGTTCACCCAACTCGTCAAAAAAGTCCTATTGGTTTCAAATCAAAACTCGTCCCCGGTCGCCTTCAAAGTCAAAACAACAGCACCCAAGGTCCGCATATCCCTCTCTGAGCAGGTTACAGCGTCACTGAGACATCTATCAGCTGTATTGCGTCCGTCCCAACTCAGGTAGAATCGAACCGGGCGACAGTGTCGAGGTGTCAGGTATGCCTCGTGCATCACGGCTTTTCACATATCTCAACCGTCACCTTGCCAGTAATGCTTCAGCCCATGAAGGAGGAGCCCCCGTTGTCTTCCAAATGCAAGGACAAGTTCCTAATCCAAAGCACCCTCATCACATCCGAGAAGGAAACGAAGGATCTTCAGGATATCGTGAGAACTCCTCTCCTTCGTCATCAAATCTCATCTGAAGGTTTTCTAGTGGAATGTTCCCAGTGGCGCAGGCGAAGAGTGGAAAGTATATCAACAGAAGCTGCGTGTCGTGTATCTCCCACCAGGAGATCAAACCATCGGGGAGGAACCAGACCTCGAAGACCCTTTATCTGTACCGCCCTCCAGACATTTTGACGTTGAAGTACGTTTTGATCGTCCAGGTTTTGGCGCAGCGCTTGATGTGAATCTCAGTTCCAGGGCGAGAAGGCACCACAACCCATGTCTTCTTCGTTATCGTCCCCCCCCGCCCCGCCGCGTCCAGTGACCCCTCGGGGACGAGAACCGGACAATTTCTATCGCGACGATTCAAGAGAAGAGTCCCCCGAATTCCAGCATTCCACGAGTGGCCCCGGCGTAGGTATCGTAAACGTCAATGTTCACCAACCATCACCACCTTCTTCTCCCCCTCCTCCCCCCCCTCCGGCCGTTCAAATCAACCGTGAACTCGAGCTCAAGCTCACCGATGCTCAAGCTGAGATACAGCGCTTGCGTGCACTGCTGGCCGCAGTGCCAGACCCGAGCTCTACGGCACCAGAATCAGTTGCACCGGAGTCCGTCGCGCCATCCGAATTCCGACGAAGATATACGGCTAGTTCCGACGATGGTGCGAGCACGTACTATGGGGAGACTGAAGTAGGGACTGTGGTGGATCGCGAAACTGTTATACACCAGGACGGTGTACCACTGCAGGTGGTTATCATCATAGCGCTCGGCGTGTTTATCACGACGTATCTATTTTTCTAAGCAAGGTGTCCAACCAGACTTCCTCTCCTCGCTTTGTTCCATTCCTTTCTCGATCCCTCCGAGCCCGTTGATAGTCACTGCCAAAGCGACCTCAAGAGAGTATGCTAGGGCATGACACGACCTTTCCATACTTCGATATGAACACAGCAATATGAACACAGGTTCTTTGCGGCGAACACATTGAAGGGTTTTGATTAGGTACTTGCACGTTGACTTTTCTGCATAACCTTCCACTATACGATAACATTTCTCTTTGTTGTGTTGAATCAGTTCAACGGTATCACTCTGTACATAGATATCTATTCTTCTGTCTATTATATGATATGCTTGCACTGAACTTCGTGCTGGTCTCTGCTTAATATCGACAAGGCTGTTATTAGTCCTTGCACGCTATGGCGAAATTTCATATTAAATACGACGGGTCAGATATTCCGAAACTTCAGCATTCGGGAGTTAACTGACAAACAACTGAGAGTTGGCTAAAACCCTGAGGCAATGGGATTCGCCTTGAAAATAGGTCTTTGATTGAAGACCCACCACTCTTCACGAGCTCTCGGGCAAGAACAGCATCCCCCCCTTCAACTTGTGACATTGACAGCTGAATCGATCGACAGTAAGTAAAAGTTGCAAGGCATGCTATGATTCCGAGTATCTCGGGGCCGGTGAGCTTGATTTCGCGTGGCCTTGCTCCCTCGCAACCACGTCTTGGTCAGGTTCTCACATGACTAACAAGCTGAGCGTTGAAAGTTACCAACTACGTTCATCATGGACAGTTACAGCAACAGAAAGTCAAATAAGCCGATAGCCATCACCACCGTCGTCCTCACCGCAGTATTCATTTTCGTGCTGTACAACGTGTTTCTCAGGGGACCTGAAGTAGAAGTAGAGCATGTTCAAAAGGTATGTGGCCACGGTCGATAGGCAACAGTGAATGCCCCTATAAGTGTCGAACAGGCGGTAGTTGTGCTCAGGGGTGGCTCGCCCGTCTATGGAAAAGTGACGTTTGCACAATCAACGCAAGATGGCCCCGTTACAGTCTCGGGGACTATCCGAAATCTCGACCCCTCCTCCCGTCGAGGGTTCCACATTCAGTGGGTTGTCAGCTCATCTGCTTTATAAACCAGTTCTTCGAGCTTGATATTAGTGAACTAGGGGACTTGAGGGACGATTGTCTCTCTACGGGTTCCCATTTCAACCCATTCAACAAAGTTCATGGTGCTCGAACAGACTCGACCAGGCATGTTGGTGACCTGGGTAACATCGCTAGCGACGAGAACGGAATAGCAACCTTCTTATTCACTGACAATGTGATATCTCTCAACGGCCCTTGGAGCATAATCGGGTATGCTTTATTCATCCTGGATCATGGTAGATAGCTGACAAACGCGTCTGATTGGTCCTACTTAGTCGTGCTGTGGTCGTGCACGAGGTAGAGGCACTTTCGGCTCTCCGCTCTTCTATTCGCACACTCATACTCCTGTAGGGTGAGGATGACCTTGGCAGAGGGGGAAATGAAGACTCCCTCAAGACTGGTAATGCGGGCGGGAGGGCAGCTTGCGGTGTTATTGGTAAGTTTGATGCAATCTTTTTAACGACATGCATTCAAACAGTATTTGTCACAGGCCGTAGTTGAATGATGTGAATACGCAAGCGTCGGAGAGAGTGAGGATGAAGAACCGAATGTATTGTTATACATAGCTACTGAAGACTTCCTCGTGTTTCTTGCGGAGAAGCAGATTAGGTTCGCCCACAGACGTAGCGCTGCTGCGCACTGAACCAGGCTACTTGATAGTAATACGGGGGGACAAGGCCGCACATGTGCAAGGTGATGCGCAGCTTGTGCCAGTGGGTCCAGTCCAGTTCGTACCTATCGAACAACCTAGATCGGATCATGACATGTTTCTATGTGTCATGCGGACGTTCTCATTGCCGCATTGTCCCCGCTGGGACAGAAAAAATATATTGTGGCCGTCGCTGATGCCGGCGTTTCATGACGAACGTGTTGGTACAGTTGGGTGCGATGACGTGGCGTGCTGTTTTTTCCGGTACCGGAAGTGTTGTCAATGGCGATAGTCACATAGTGATCAAACCGGTCTCCGACGGTCTAGCCGGAGGCTAGTATATGATCGATACGAACCGTTCAACGAGTATGTACGGATGGATGAACTACGCCTTGAAATCCACAAATTCAATCATTTCGTAGTGAATCTGTTGTATCTCCGGTGGCTCATCATTGATGTCGGGAAGGCCATATTCGTCGTAGTGGTGAATACATCTGATATCGTTATTATCTTGGTGTATGTCAATGGGGGCGTTAACACGGATACTTACTAGGGGTGGGTTTAAACGGCTGGAGGATCGTGTGTTTTCTGTCTTTTGCATACTCGCTGTGCAGGGTACAGGGTCTCCAAGGATCAACTACGACACGTCAGTGATAATTGTGATAAAGAGGAGATGCGGTGCCTTCGCCATCTATGATAGCCAGCCTGTCTGCGGCAATTCACGGCGGTAATGTTTGGGTGCGCTGGGGACTGTGAAGTATGTTCCAGGAGGATGGGCCTAGAAAGATAGATGACCAGATATTTCTGGGTCCAAGGACGAAGCATGCTCAACAATTCAAGAACATACCTGACGGCAGATCTTCGTAGCGTAATCCAAAGTCAGCAGTTTTGAAACTATTCGAGGGTGGTCCGGGTCAGGCGGAGCGGTCTGCTATGATGGTTAGCATCTTCCTTGGAACGTAAAACAAAAGACGTACAAGAAGTAACCCCACTCGGTGCAAACTTGAAATTGCCACAGACGCCAACCCTGGGAGAGGGAGGTGTCGGTATACTGGGTATCGTCGCATGTCCCAAAATACTGAAGTCGATTACACAAAGTCAAGTTATCTGTCGACAAAGAAAAGAAAAATCATATTTGTGCTGACCTCCTCCGCCGTTGAGTCCAGTCCAAGGCAGGGCTCCACTTGTTTCTGAGATTGGAGTATTGAGCCGGATGTCCGTTTCATTCCCTCGGAATAAGAGAACAAACTACTTTCACCTCCCTGATCCACTAGGCGTAATTCAAGACAAAGAAATCGTCCTTTTGATCGTCCCATACAGCCAAGAGGCGATCTCATGTCCGATCGGCAAGGCGGCAATATGCGGGGCACGACCAATTGGCTTGCTCAACGATTCACAAAATTCGTCGAAACTTGTGCTGCCCACCGTTGGGGCCTAATTCTTAGTTTGCCACGCATTCAGTGGAACCTTTCGGTTGATTAGAATACAATTCATGATTGTTGGGAGTCATCTAACCTGGAGGACGGAAGCAAAGTCGTTGTCATGCTCGAGTTCATGGAATCCAAACAAAGCCTTGACATCTTTAAGGAACGGGAATTCGAGGAGCGTATCGATAGTGGTTATCGCGTTCTCGATGTGGGCGGAACACGTAGGATCAGCAGCTTTGCGGATGACTTCATAGGACTCCCAATTGGAAAGGGTAGCATGGGTTACATCTGTCAAGGTGTGATGCCGAGTGTGTGAAACAGTCACAACGTGCGCTAAACACCAACCGCTGGAGGCGATTGCTTCGAAGACAAGTTGTGGGTATACTAGTAAGATCTTCATGTGCGCAGCCCGAGCACCAGCGTAGGAACCCTTCTACTATTCTTCAGTTTCGCAGGTACGACAAGCTCCATAGTAAATCCAAAGGGTGTTGGGTGATGTCAAATCTTCGTGTATGCCCTCAAACTTGACATGGCTCATAGAGTTTGCAGAGTCTGCGGCAGCTTGTTCGTTGTTCAACCATCTAGTGCATTCATGCAGATGTTCAGCACATCCAATAGAACCATGCACATTTTCGTCAAGCAGTCTCGCCCCAAGTTATCCGTGCTGAAGTCAGGTACAGGGATAGACGTTCCTGTCGTACATTAGACGATGTCCAGTGAGCATGAGTGGCAGTATGCATACCATAGTAGCGATGTTCGAGGACTACACCGACACCGCCTGTCGCATCTGACAAGATCTCCACTATCCCCGTATCCAAGAACGGAAGTCTATGCTCTTCGCTCGTCTCACCACCATCCAGAACGACGACTGGTCCGCCCGAACCGGGTACATAGTGTCGGGTATTAAACCAATAGCGTTGCTTGAAATATCTTTTCGACGGATCAGTATGGTCAATAGGTTACTCGAAGAACTGTTCCGGGAATTCGAGGTGGTCAGGCCTGTGCTGTTGGGGGTCAGGAGGTTCGGGGACGAAACAGGGCGTCGAGTCCTGAAGAACCAGAGGCGACGTCTTGGCCGAACGAGAAGCCTCCAATGCTCTCGCACGAGCTTCTAGTTTCCATAGGCTGACATACTGAGGACTAATCGGGCCACGCCTGGAGGGTATCATTGCACTTGCATATGTAGCAAAGATAAGGGAGGACAAGCAGACGAATGGCACGGCGAGCCTCATCAAGTTGTATGTACAACGTCGACTGCTGTTCCTCGGATGTGCCGGCAACACTTTGGCCCAAACAACTAGCTTCTGTTCGGTCACACGTTCGGTTTGTAACTAGGGCGGGGGAAGCGATATGACCCCTACTTCTAGAAAGCAGAACGTACACAAGCCTCGAGCATTCTCCTGTGTGATCTGCAACGGAGGATGAACGGGATCTCGATCGAGGAAGATGAGCGGCGTCACAGCTGCACCTGCTTGCACTGACGATGAATCGTCGATGATGACGCGGGTCCCCCACTGGCTGGGCGTTGGAGATCGGGGAAGAGCAAGGGAAGAGGGGAACGGGAAAGACCAGGTAGCTTGTAAATATCGGTCGGGTATTTTGGACGCGATGGACGTTGTGGGTAGGTTGCGGATATGCGCACGGCTGCGTAGTGGCTAGGGGTTGGGCGTGCCGCGTTCTCAGGGTGGTTGGGCGGTGGGCGGTGGCGATAGGCTGCTGATGGCGAGGCGCTCGGGGCGTGTTTCGACGGGCGTGTGTATTGGAACCGGACGCAAGATACGGTAGGCGAGGGACTTCGTCGTGGGTCAAACTCCGAGGCTCCTATAAAATGTTCAAATTCCAAATACGGGTTTTATTCGCCTTTGTTTTAAATCCACAGACGGCATTGCCTGTCGTTTCACCCTAAGTACTGTTCGGAGCATCTGAACCTGTAAGTCATCAAGCAATCCCCGCGATTCGAAGAGCTGAACACTCTATGGTTGTCATATTCTTACTTCTGGTTATAAATCTCATTAGCAGCGTGAACAACCTGTAGCTGGCTTCATCTGTACCAACATATGAGATGGCAACCGAAGCCCAGGCCCTTATCGATGAAGAGATCAGAAACCTGTGGACTCGAAGGAATGACTTTTCTCTCATCTCCCGCCTTCCGACTGAGACACTTGCGAGCATATTTATCTATGGCGCTCGTGACTATCACCGTGACTGCGACCGTCGTCATTTCACTCAGACTGTGCCTAGTTGGGTTAACGTTTGCCGTTATAAGCAGGCATCGTTGATGCTGTACGTGAAGCTGGGATTTCGGGAGAAATCGCTTTGGCTGTCACGCTTCGTAGAGCAAGTGACAAACCATGCAGAACGTATCCAAGAGCTCCGCATTCGCCTTCCGGCCACGCATACCCTTGATGTTCTTTCTAAGCTTTCCTCACGCGCTCCTCGCCTGAAAACCCTGAATATCGATTTCATCTTGGCGTGGCGCGATCCTTCCGAGGGGTCTTTCGTACTCTTTAGCGGAGACACTCGAGTTCACACACTGTCCAGTTCCGTTGCATTCGTTCAAGCTGAGTGGTTTTACGACCCTCAGTCTGCATCATGTCCCTGTTCGGTTTCAACAGAGCATGATGGAGCTTCTAGCCACGCTTAGTTGTATGCCACACCTCAAACGTCTATATCTCAAAGAGGCCCTTGCTACCGCTGCTGGTTTTCTCTCTAGTTCGGCGTTCAATATCTCCCAAAAGATCAATTTACCCCATCTTTCCCGCCTTTTAACCGCTGCTCCACTTTCGACGGTTATCGCCTTGCTTTCTTGCGTAAACATCCCATTGAAGACAGATGTCAGGTTAAAATGCGATTCCGAACATGATTCCTCTCTTGTTGATTACGCCCTGCTCTCTTCGCTTCTTGCACAACGATTCAGCACGTCCGAAGCTCAGTCACTGTCCAGCCCTACAATTCGTTCATTGATTATTGAATCCTCTACGTGGAGAAAGGTAAAACGTACATTCAGTGGATCGGAACGCGATCGGGATTCTTTCGATTTCATATCAGACCATGATTGGGGTTGCAACATTCCTCTCAAGATCGTCGTTGATCCAGGCCCATCAATGATGACGAGCGGTTGGGATCACATCATAAGCGACATTTGTTGCTCCATACCCTTGACGAATGTTCAGAGTCTTCATGTCATTGATCTCCTATTTGCGCCGGGTTTTTGGAGGAAGATGTTGGGACATCTTCAAGATCTACGTTACCTCAAACTGAGCAACGGCGACATGCCAGACCTGGCTTCTGTGCTCTCTGTCACAGATCTCTCCCCTCATGAGGGCGTGGAGAATCCGGATGGGCATGCTTCAAGTGATCGAGGTCGAGATCACATGTTAGTATCGAGGCTGGAGGAATTGGAACTCTATCAGGTCAAATTTGGTACTCGGGACCTTCAAGACTGTCTCTTTGACGCACTCTCTGCCCGCATACGCCTCAAGGTCGAGTCACCATGACTCAATGTGATATAGATGGATTCAAGTTGTTGGTCATGGTTCGGTCGTGGGATGGTGTTGAAATCCCTGTAGCCTGTTGGTGAGAGTGACTTTAGAGCGCGGTTCCGATCATGCTTGCAACTCCTTTCCCCACTTTTCGAACGTTTGATATAGAATCCATGTCATTCTTCCGTGCTCTTCCACACATCTGTACACTTGTTGTATGTATACAAAAATACAGATACAGATACCGGTCCGGTCCAATGATTTTTGAGTCAAATACATCCAGGAACCAATCTTTGCAATTGGTAGAGGTTAACGCGAGAAGCCGGGTACAAGATGTTGGAATAGATCCCTCCTAGTGGCCCACGTCCATAGACCATTTCCCCAAGCGGAAAATTAGTTGACAAAATGTATGCGAAATTGTACCATACTGTGGGGCAAATGGGATTCCCCGCCAAGTTCCCCACTGTGGGTTCTTGGACCATCCGTTCCTGTTTGGTGCGACCCCATACTTGAGCTCAATAAAGTGAGATTCAAAGAACACGATCTGGTGCTCTACCGTAGGCCGGAGATGTCCTCAACATATCGGTATTATGTTGCAAGGTAGGAGAACTTGAGAGAGCAACGTTTGGCGGACTAGTTACTTGAGCATGCGTGATCGAGAAGTGACAAGCCAACTCACCCGTGCCAAGATTCGCTATTGCGGAATAAACTTCGTGTGCTCCGTGTCGGTGTCCACGCAGAAGTGGAGTCGACCGTCACTTTGCGCCATGAACCCCCGAGATGTCTGCTGGGTTGTTGCAACTGACATCAAGTCAGAAGCAAACGATGTCGTTTTTGGCCATGCGTTCATGATAAATCCAGAGCAAGATAATGCGAAGGGGTCGGCTGCCGTGGATGTACTATGAGGGATCTCGTCCATGAAATCCCTCTTGGTACTCACCAACTTCATTGGACCAGGGGCCTGGCTGGGGTCAGTAATGATAATGAGCAGAAGGTGTCAACGTATATAGGTCAAAACCAGTCACAGTCGAGTAAGCACCATTGACCATATAGCATTTCTGACATGAACTGACAATGGCAGCAGAGCCGCAAGGATGCCGACAGTGAGCAGACCAATTGTAAATCTGTGGTAGCTCCTGTCCACTTTTCGTCATAATCTATTCTCGTTGATATACCTCGACGGCCGAGGAATTCAAATAGCTTCCCGAAGAGAAGTTTGACGGTACGCCAATTCGCCAGAGCACGAGTGTAACGTTGGAATACGCGGAGTAGGGAATTTGCCTGGTCCAGGAGACTGCCTGATGGAACTTCAGGAGAATGGAATTCTATCAGGAATTGATGTGGCGCGCTTAATATAAGCCACAGATGTCAAAGAGAAGTAACTTGAAAACTCACACATAACATCAACATGCGAACATCACCGATTACCGAGCCAGCAGCGCGACTAGACGTTAGGACTCTCAAGCTTCGGGTCAAACGATCGCTCGCGAGAGCACCGAAGCGAGGTACTAGGACCCGTGCATGCTATATCCAACTTCCTCGAAAGCTCTGGGATAGAATCGTCCTGCTCATCTTCACCTGCTGTTTGTTTATCTTCCTCCGCGCCTTTTTCGGTTTCGGTCTCGTCGATGAAGACTTGCGCGCACCGAATGGTACATTTGGACATCCACGCGCAGCTCTTTCCATGTCCCCACAGTGGAACCGAGGCCCTGTGGCGTCAAACGAATACCAGGAGATGCGCGCACGGGACGTTGCGCGGGTGATGGTAGACTGGCATGGAAACTATGAACTCCTCCCAAGCACTACGTCAGCCTTGGTTTCACCTGCGTCAATCTCACAGGACGTGTATCCAGATCCGACACCGGCTCTAGTCAGAGGAGGACGTGGACGAGCACGGGAGGGTTCCCTTGCCATGACCACCAAAGTCAGCACACCTGCGGATATTCCGTTCACGTTTTATGGAACCCCCTACGACCCGTTCCGACTGGAGTTTGAAGACTCTGTTGACGGAGGTGGGCTGTATCCGGTCGCGGGGCCACCAAGGACTGCACCGCAGGGTGGACGGGCACGGCGCTTTGGCAGATGTCTTTCTGGAGAAGCTTGCTTGTAAGCACTATTATGCATGGTTCTATTTTTCGGATAAGAATAACGGACGGATATTTGTGGATTTGATCACTTACACACACTCGTTTCATCGTATTTGCAAGTTGTATGTATGTACTGTCATCTCTGTTCGAGTGTCTGAGCAACGTTCAGCTGTATTGGTTTCCCACGATAGAATTTGCAGCCCCCAGTCGACGTCAACAGCGTTACTGACCACTATGTCCACACACTCGCGTGACTATGGCAAGAGCAGTAGCTTTAAACGCGAACATGACGATAATGACCACCAGCGGAGGAAAGGTGACAATGAAGATCGGCACGGACGCCCCGACCGCCGTCATGGTACCAACCAGAGGAGAGAAAACCCAAGACGTGATGGAGAACGCAGAAGAGATAGACGAGATTACCCTGAAGATCGACGGTCTTATGGACGCGAATACGACGACAGGAGGAGGGGAGATGATAGAGAGCTAGATAGCGACCGCGACCGTGCAAGTAGGAGAGACCGCGATGGGGATAGGGATTATCAAACGCGCAATGACCGTCACCGCGAGAGCAGTAGGGACCGTGCAAGACGATCACGTCGCTCTGCCTCACCCAAGCGTCGCTCCCAGTCTCCGGCCCGCTCCAAAAGCCCAGCCGACAAGGCCAAACCAAATTTCAATCCATCTGGACTACTCGCAGCTGCGACTAATACCGTCAAAGCAGCTGATGGCACGAGCACTGTCCTGAAATACAACGAACCCCCCGAGGCCAGAAAACCTACCTTGGGATGGAGATTGTACGTTTTCAAAGGGAGCGAGCAAACAGGTGATTTTGTAGTTGCGTTCAGTTGCAGTGGCCTTTAACTTTCCATGACAGAACTCCTTCACATTCATCGGCAGAGTGCCTATCTAATAGGGAGGGACCGTACAGTTGCTGATATATTCATCGAACATCCTTCTTGTTCCAAACAGCATGCGGTCATTCAACGTAGGTCACTTTAGAGCGCTTGCTTTCTCTTCCGTTGACAGGGTGCCGTTGAACTACAGATCGCCAGGTGCAAGAAAAGGACGAATTTGGTGGTACAAAAGCTGTTATCAAGTTCGTTATTCCTCATCCAGGCTTGTCCATACCATTGACGCTTTTGCAAGGCCATTCATTATCGACCTCGAGTCTACAAATACTACCCATGTCAATGACGAAGTCATACCAACTACGAGATTTTACGAGTTGAAGGCAGGAGATGGTGCGTTGTTTATTCTTTTTCTCCCTCTCTCATCCTGAGTCCTCGTTGAAAGTCATCAAATTTGGCTTGTCGAATCGCGAGTATGTGCTGTTGCACGACGAGTCGGCTTAGTGGGCAGCAGGATTTGTACAACGTGGATGAGGTTGCGCAAAATATAATATGATGCATATTTGTGAGGCATCTGGAAGTGCAGCTTCGCTCGCTTTCACGTCTAGACTCTGACGAATGTTTGTCTGGTCAGTCAATACCTACTCGCGAGTAGATGTCTTTCCAAGAGCTTCAGAGATAGTCATGATTCCGATTCCCTGAAGGTCCTGCCCATTGGTTGGCCACTTTCCCCCTCGAGTGAATATCGAATCCACCGTCGAATGGGACGAATGCTTTGATTTGGAAATAAACTGCTCCCAGCCTCTTCGATGGCTGCTCTACCTTTCGTTTGCCGGGGATGGGGAACACATAAGGTGCCTTCCTCTTGGCAACGTTCACCCACTGTCCCGTCTGTCATATTGGATCTTCCGCTTTGTGCATCTATCGCATGCCCTTTATCTGATTTACGTTCTTTGTGTCCCATGCTCACGCACGTGCTGACGTTTGTAGACGTGGTGTCCGAATGTCGTGCAATGAAGCTCGCGAATCTGGTACTACTCTCAGCTGCTGAGCCTCGACGCGTACGTGGTAAGGGAGTCTCTCGCAGGACCAGTGCATGATGGCCGTTCATCACCTCTCTGGCGGGTGTGTTGAAGTCGGTAGAAATATCGGTATGCGTCATTAACCTACTCGCCGACATGTAGCGTTTTAGAGAATTAGTGGGTTATGCACTTTCTCTTTGACCGTCCTACTGCCCCTGCACATGAAATCTCAAGTACTACGATGGGACTTTTGTTTGTAAAACTTATGAGTATTCTCTGTTGGAGTAGACAAACTCGAGTGTGGTTGTACAGCCACATTATTATGTAATCACGTAGTATTTCGAACCTTCGTTTCGTAGCTAGACACCTCAGCTGGTTTCCCAACCACTGAGGTGAGCACATTAATCATTTACTTACCTATACTTGTACTGACTACATACAGTACTTACATTCAATAGGTATGTACCTCAGCTGGTTTCCCAACCACTGAGTACTTACATTCAATATTCTCCGAGGCTCCGGCTTACATTCCCTGCCAATCATGGCTGCTGGATACTGCACTTCCGATTCTCCAGTAAGTTCCACTGAAGCTTCACGGTGAGTCTGGCCATCCACTGGACAATAGACAAATCTTTCCGGCGTCGGAGGACGCATCAAGTGTTTGTACACGCGATGTCTTGCCTAATGCCGCAATGTCACGCACTGGCTCGTCGTCATTCCGACAATTATACACCACAAATTACGCGCTTGGAGCCGTGCATCATGTCAAGACAGCTATCTGATGTGACACCTCAATCCAAATTCCAGTAGGTAGCGGCTTCAAAGAATCCCGTTATATCCTGACGAAAAAGATGAAACACTACTTCAATGGCAGAATGATCACAGCAGATCGAAGAAAGGCTACGGTGGAGCGAGTCCCTAATCAGAGGGTTTAATAGGGGTCAAACCGGGTTGTTTCTCCATGTAGGCCGCAAATTTCATCAATAACATATAGTTTGTTCCATCACCCTGGCAACAAAATGTCAATACGACGGTACAACCAGGAGTTGTGCACTCACGGTGATGGAATGGGGGAATCCAACGTCAAAGGGTACAATGCTCTCCAAGAACTTAATGTGTTCATGTGTGAGAGTAATCCTAAGCGCGTCAATGTTGGCCTCGAGATACTCCGTCTTGCGACCACCGACGATAGGGAAGACATAAGGTGCCTTTTGCATGAGATACGCGATAGCGACAGCCGTGATGTGTGGAGTGCCCACTTCCTTTGCCACCTTTTCGAGCGCAAGACTCATCTCTCTTTCTAACGGAGTACGCTCCCAGTCAGGGGTAAGCGAGGTGCGGCCCTTCTCTCCGGTTTGGCGCCTGTGCTCTTCCTCGGCATCAGTGCGAAGCTTCCCTGCCGCGAGGACGTTCCATGGAGCCAAAGCCATGCCTATGTATGTAGTTGAGTATATCAAGGAAAGTGTCTGTTATGAGAACAAACCTTCCATGCGTGCCATCGGGATGATATCACGTTCGAAATCGCGTGACATGACATTCCATGCGCCTTGATAGATGACGAACGGAGTTTTACCGTGATCACGAGCATATTGATTACATTTTGACACGATCCATGCAGGGGCATCCGAAATACCCTGGTTGTGAGAGTGGGTGTGAGTGGCGAAGGAAACTGTTGACACTTTGACCTTACCAAGTAAAGGACCTTTCCTTGTTGGACCAAAGTATGGAGTCCGTTCATGACCTCCTCGACGCTGGTGTCGAAATCCCAAAAATGAACATACAGGATATCGATGTACGAGGTTCGCAGCTTTTTAAGGCTGGCGTCGACACTAATATGCATGGACTTCACATTGTTGCCAGTATAGTGAACCTTTTGCTGGATAGTCTTGTCAGCGTGAACATAATTTACGCTGTACTGTAAGCATCATCAGAGACGATAGTCACGTCCAGTCGTGTGAAGAGTATTACCTTTGTGGCAATGACAAGCTGGTCGCGTATTCCGCGTTGCTCGGCCCATTCGCCTATGAATTCCTCGGAGCTCTGTTGTTGACTGATACGAGCACCTTAGCAAAGTGAATTGAGTTCAGTATCAACACTTACTATGTATTAGCGGTGTCGATGAAGTTGCCGCCCATATTGTAGTAAGCATCTAAAAGCTTGAACGAGGATTCCTTGTTCATGTCTGAGCTTAGCCGGTCAGGTTCTCCTGTGTTGCCAACACTCATCCCCCCTAGCTGCAGGGGGGAGACATGAATACCGGCAGAGGGTGCCAACGCACGGTAACGGGCGAGAGGGTCCCGCGGTTTTTCGACAGGTGCGAAGAGAGACATCGTAGAGACTCGTGCAGATACAACCTAGCAATTGATGGGGGGGGATTATTGCAGGTTCCCGTTGCAAAGGCGCGGTTTTATATGCACTCTGAGAATACAACTTGTCAAATCGTATTGGCAAAGAGGAGATAGAACTCGTCATGCCGAACAACGGGATACAACCTTTAGGACACGTATGCGCATAGGCATCCAGTCTGCCGAGAGGCGACGAACTCAGTAGTATTATTTTCGCCAGCTGCTAACATAAGGATCATCATTGGCATCATCATCATGACAAGGGGATGAGTAACCATCATTATCCCACCAGGACCAGGGTTCTGTTCCATTAAAGGCGGTACTGCGTGATTCATGTACACCTGGCACTACCACGATAGTAGGTATGTATGTTTAGGCCATGGCATGGAGTGAAAACCATTGCGGGTTTGGTTCGCTTCTTGTGCTGGGCAGTGGCCCGGTGGTTGGCATTGGCCACACTCCTGGCGATGGTAGAGAACTTGTCGATCCGATCGTAGCTGAGCCAATGAGAGGTTCAACTTGAAACTTGCTGAAACGGTCCAAAATGTGAGAAAGCCGAACACAGCGAATCTCCCTTTTGCCCTAATGCTACATTCAGTCCATCTCAACGTTCTCAACAAATAGCAACTTGAAGCTATGGCAGCGAATATCACACGTCTCCCCTCCCCGCGCTCGATTCTTCCCGGACCCAGAACCTGGGATTGAGCAAGAGCCCTAGCTGCTACAACGCCTACAATGCGATACTGCAAGCAGAACGGAGTGCCGACCAGTTGCAGGCGAAGGAGGATATCATCTCTGCCAGAGTCGTCGGATACCTTTTCCTCGAGCTCCACGCTCAATGTGATACCTTCGGCGATAGTCCCTGCGCATCACTCGTTAGATGGTGACAACGAATACGATGTCATCTTCCGTGTTGGCAAACTTTGCCGCGATAACTTGAAATTCATCCGCTTGTGTGCGTTCAATAAGGTTTCTTCCTAACTTGGCACTTATGGCTGCTTTCAAGTTCGAACGTCCAGCCCGGTACTACTCACCACCCTCCTTGCACCCTTCCGAACCGTGTCCTTCAATTTGACATGGAAGATACGATTCAAGACTCCGAGTCAATGGAGTGCACTAACAAAGATTATAGGACTCCCAGGAGGATGGTGCACATATTTTGCACAACCCTTTATCTACCTTGTTCCTCATGTTCAATCAGGCACTGGCTCGTGATGGCTACCATTACAGGGATGATTGATAACTTCGCTCCGTGATTGTGCGGGCCTGCGGGCCATCCAAGAGTGTGACGACCACCCAGCAGCTCCAATTCAAGCAGCTCACATCTTGAATGAGTCAACAATGTAAGGTAGTAACCCTGCGGGGACCAGCAAAGACGGCGTGAAGGTGGACAGTAGGTGCTGAGTACTCCAATATACTCACCCGTTATCCAGACTCGCTCTGCTTCTGGCGCTTTGGCCATACTGGAGTCCTTTGGATTCTCAAAATTCACACCGAGGCTTTCAAACAACATGGAGGTGTTCACAA
This sequence comes from Xerocomellus chrysenteron, assembly GCA_038093415.1. NCBI lineage: Eukaryota > Fungi > Basidiomycota > Agaricomycetes > Boletales > Boletaceae > Xerocomellus > Xerocomellus chrysenteron. Next base: position 29,861 of record JBBPSD010000053.1, read on the forward strand.
CGTCTGAAATCTATTCTCCTTAGAGCCCAATCTCTACAGTCACTGGCAATTTGAAAGCTTGGATCTGTGGTTCGAAAGTGTTCCCCAGGTGTGCTGTCGAAGACTCAGTGTCAGTCACCAACTGATTACGTCTTGCAGCAGCAGGGCCGCTACAAATTCTGCGTGCTCGACAAGTATTTAGAGGGATATATCCGTCTCTTCGGGGGTCCTAAACCCCATGTTGAGGGCGCCCCTGTGGTTGTCGAGTTCACTTCGCAATTTGAGAAACCGCCGCCCGACCCCCTTTTACTTGCTCTTCATGCAACATGTGCTCGAGTCGCTCACATGTCTGGTGCCGCTGAATTTTTAGACCGGCTGGAGCGGGATACGGAAGAGATCAAAGTCCTTACTTTTGATGGATCATCTGCTCCTCTACTCGGTAATCTTATGTCCCCTTTTACTGTTTTAGAGATTTAGAGTATCGTAGTAGACTGTGTAAGAAAGTAATATATTTTTGATCGCGGACGTTTATTCAAAGTCATCATGAGTCGTTCTGCACTGATTGGTACACCCAGGGTGACCCAACTCGGACTATGACTCTTTCCTCCAGTATCATCCAATGACAGATTTTACACCCACCCGCAGCCTATTAAACCCAAAGTTCGAGGGTTATAAGCTCCGTCTCCTCGACCAGGATGATGTAGTCCGCCGCTATGATCTCCCATACAAGACCACTCAAGCCTCCTCTTACGGAAAGTCTCCTCTCACTTTCCAGGAGGTACAAAGCCGGATTACCCATAATCACTTCGTGCCATCCACGATCAAGGGGAGAGGTATATATGTCGACACAGATCACCAGGTGATCGTCGTTGATGTTGGAGATGTGAGACATCGTTCTTCAATTTTTGATGTTACTTATGCCATGACCATACCACCGAGTAGACTACTTCCGATCCTTCCTTCACTGCTGTATACGAGCTCCCTACGTCCATCGTTGCTCCGCAGATCGATCTAGTACATCCCGAGTACCCTTCCGCTGCTTTTCTCGACGAGACTGTCGTCTTCGTCGGTGACGGACGGGGAAGCTTATATGTCCTTGACATTCCCATCTCTGGACCTGCCACTCTTCTTGCAAACTTCGAGTTGGTGGACAAGGATGACACCGCACCAAGGTCCTCCATCCCGTTCCGGGTACACAACGTCATCAGAACCTCCGACACTACTGCTATTGCACTGTTGTCTTCCAGACACTATGGTGCAGCCTCTGACGCGTCAGTCAAACACCCCATGAAATATCATGAATTTGACGTATGGGCGGCTCGCTTCACCCTTCCTTTTGAAATGCAATTGGAATCTCTAGCCCTCGACATCGTCTGGCGCAGGCGTGGGGAAGACGTGCCTATGCTTATGACATATCACCGTGCTAGAAATGCCTACTGTCTTCTCGGTAGTTCACTCTATCGCAACACCAGTGATCCGCACACAGCTCACTACGATCCGTCCCCCGATGAAATAGCTCCAATCCCACGTCCAGAGGAAAGCTTGGATCCCGAGGGACCTCCTCAACCTACTAAGCCTTACTCCTACTCCTGGACCCAAACATCAGACGTTGTCACCGTCGCTTTCCCCCTCCCGTCTACCATCACATCGTCTCAGATCAGGGTTACCTTTTCTCAAAAGACGCTGACTGTCCACGTCGCGATACCATCCGCGGTGGCGGGTTTCACCATTCCCCGTTACTCGGCAAAGCAGCTTTGGGACGGTATTCGCCCCTCGACGAGCTTCTGGACATGGGATCGCGAGGGTGAACACGAGTTCGGCATCCTCGCAATTCATCTAGACAAACAGAACGAAGGTACCAGGTGGTCTCACGTCTTTGCCGCTTCTGGCACTTTAAGTGCAGAAGCGGACGACGTTGACGTCCCAGAAACCCTTGACCCCTCAGAACTCTATGCCGTCCGCGAGGGACTGGAGAAATACACCGCGGCGTTGAGAGAAGGAGAAGACGCCAGCGGCCTGGGTCTCGGACGCGGGCTCCCCACGCTTGCGCAGGGCGAGATGGACGAGGAAGTCGATTCCTCCGTAGGAAGGCTCGCGCTTATTACTTGGGTAGGCGAGGACGGGTCATCCCCCGCGTGGTCTGCTGGCCTGCGGGATTCCGCGTTCAACGTCCTCTCCACGCCCCTACCGGGTACAGAGATGGGGCCTTTGAGCTTGGTGGTCAAAAACGGACTCGACGGCACGCGACACGTGCTTTCTGACGACCCAGCTAATGAAGGTTTGCCTGGGTGGAAACACGAAAACACCTTTTCTGCCCTTGCCTTTGTCTTGGCGTCGAAACGTGACACCCGGTTCACGTATCACGCATCCGACATGATCTTTGCTTTTGAAAACGGGACCCAAGATCGGGGAGGTAATGTTTACGTGTATCGCTGTTCCAGTCCAGAGGAGTTGTGGGCGAAACAGAGCGTGCTGACCGTTGGACAGGGCGACGGTGGCTCCCTTCTGGGAATTGGTGCCTTCACCTCGGGCAACGAGACTGGAAATACAATCATATGCCTTTGCGAAAACGAGCTTGTTATCCTGCGCAATGTCCGTTAAGCCAGCGAGTTAGGAGAGTTTTCAAGCAGCTATATATGAACCACTAGTACAGTGTACAACCCGTAAGGAAGTATAAGATGTATGTTATGGAGGTTCGGAACGCCAGATGAAGGGAATCGTGACCATTACGAGGGTAATCATGAACGATCATTTGCTACAGATGCTACAACTGAAGCTAGAAGGGCTTGGAAATCGGTTGATGACAGCGACAGTTACAAAACCAATAGATATTGAGACAGCGTACTGTAACCCAAAGCATGACCTGAGAAGACCAGTGTCAGGCCAGGCGTGACATACAGGAAGAAAATTAGGTGGTGGGGTTGAGAAAGGGATGCTGGGGGCACGGTGAGGTCATGCCACCAGCGGATCTTCACTGGTATCCATAAGTCCTTCAGCTTTGATGACCGGATTAAGTTCGTCTCCCAACGCTTGCGATTGCAGTTGTTGAACCGGTGTAACGTCACCGTTCAACTTGAGCAGTGGAACAAAAGGTGTTTCAGATGATAGCGATTGCTCTTCTGGATGGGAAATTGAATCGGGTGAAGGCTTGGGTACGTCGCCGTTAATTTGGTTAAACGGGCCATCAGCGTCTTCATCGTCAATCTCCACCAGCCGTGAGCCAGAATCAATGCTTCCACCCAACCCGTCGTCGAGCCCATCCTTCATGTCCTTCTCATATGCGGCCAAGCGATCTCGCAGGGATGCAGCAGGGTCCACTGGCCGACCAAGACCAAAAGTTTCAGTAAAGAATGACCGGCCAGTCTCTGACTCTATCTCATCACCACTGTCATCTTCATCGTCTGCAGGGGCAAACATGAGGCGAGCACCGCTATCAGTCACTATCCCAGTGCTTGGGCTGAAGGAGATTCCACCCGTGCTCCCCAAGACGCGAGCGAAACCGGAGAATGCGGTGGACCCGAACATTGCCGGTGGGACACTGAAATCATCGCCTCGTTGACTCCGTAGCCGCTCGCGCTCCTCTTGAGCCTCTCGTCTCGCCTTGTACGCCATGAGTCGGGCAGAGGAGTAGATCTGTGGGATGGTGTTGGGTGTACGAAAGCCATAGCCAGTTTTTACGCGATCAGTAACCCAATCGTACCACTCTTGCTTCGTCCTGCCGTTGAGGATCGCGATGATGAGGAGTGTCATATTATCGCAACCGATACCAGTCCCTGAAGATGTATCAGGGGCAAGACAATATTCGCAGATCTCCTCGCTTATTTCGCTGAGTTCTTTCCCCTCGGAGACTTTGAGTCGGATGACATCAACGACTTGTTGAGAGGTCAGACAATCCCAGATACCTGCCGCGACGGAAGGAACATGAGTGTATGCCATGGACACATGAAATGGGCTTACCATCACAAGCCAACACAAAGAACTCGTCTTCATGCGTTATTTCATGTGCGGTGACGTCAGGGTCGGATGTGATGACCTGCTTCTGGGGACTCAAGGAGTAATTTTTCTTGAACTCGAAATCGCCCAACGCTCTTGACAATGCAAGGTTTCCTTAAATGACCTGCGTAAGCTAGATAATCGGGGAAGATTCAAAAATGCACACCATTTACACGTCCGTATTCAATGTATCCGCCTGCGCCAACGATGCGGGCTCGCTCGGCTGTAGATGATTGTTGGTTGAAGAATGATCAAGGGGAGCGTAGAACATACTATCATTTGAGGGTTTATGATCGAAGCTCAGAGGCTTGACTTCCCCTTTGATGCTAATGACTGACCGCGAGTCGCCAGCATTGGCCTGAAAAGGGAGTTAAACGTAAATAAAAGCGATCGGGGTGACGACGTACGACGTAAATTTTCTTATCATGAGTTACTAGGGCAGCGACGGCCGTGCATCCGGACGGATCGCGCGTGTGAGCTGGATCTTGAAGAACTGGTGTCAGGCGATAGTCGTCGAACGATAAGGGGATGACGTACCAGCGAGGAGATCTTCGTCGGTTCCCAGAAAGGCCCTTTTCATCGCCTCGTCGTAACGCTTCTCGCGATAAGCATCCTCCGCAAGAAGACGCTTATGGACATTTTTCCCGGCAAATTTTGCGACGGTGCTGCCTGTGAGTGAGGAGTGAGAGTGAAGACGGAAAGAAGGGAGTAAATTACCGCCATGGCCATCATAAACACCAAAGAATGCATTCCTTTCTTGAGCGCCATCTTCCAAGGCTAACACAGCCGCGTGGGCGTCCTCCATGGCTGGGAATCGTGAGCAAGAAAGGACAGAGAGTCGGGGGAGACGCACTGATTCTCCATCCTTGCATCTCTGATACTGCGAAGAGAAGACGATCATCTTGGCCGGACTCGGATTTCTTTTCGGTGGCTAAGGGTGGGGCGATGAATGAAAATAAGGGGAGAAAGGGGGATACTGACCGGGCGATGAAAGCGTCTGGCCCTGGAGTCATGTGAGTGGGAGAAATGGGCGACTATAAATCTTGATGGGCTCACCATGCCTTGATAAGACGTAAAGAATGGTGCCGAGCGAGGATGCGGTGGGAGTAAGATGGGGTGCTTGTATGCGCGAACGAGGTGACTGTATGTTGCGTCGTCGCCCAGTCATTCCCTATTTAGTCTTGTTTGTCTTTTTCATCCCGCCACCTGTCGACGCTCTGAGCCTTGGGGTCCGTTTCAACTGCCCGTGCAGCCACCATGCGCCCAGACCTCGCAGGCCCAGTCCACCTGCAGCTCGAGACGTACTATCGCCTCCCCCGCTGCAACTTTTCCCAGGTCCGTTTTCAATTACGGCCTCGTGAGCCGATCCGGTCACGCGTCCGATATAAAGGTCGTGTGCCCGCCTTCTCCGTCTCCCGCATCCCCGCATATCCACTGCACCACCGGTATGTCCACACCCGCTTTCTATTCCTGCTCGCTCACTCCCCACCCAGCTAGCCCGCGGATTCCCGTTCGCATATTCACCCATGACCTACCGCAGAGCTCGGGCGTGGAGCACTTCCTCCACAACATCCCAATCCTCGATGGCCTCCATCTACCCACGCATGAATCAATGCTCTCCACCCGCAGAGCCCACAGAAGGCCATACCAATGTTCTCGGATCATTCACGACCACTATGCCTACCACCATTTGGCTCCGGGCTCACCTTCGCCTGCAAATCCCAGTCTCTGGCGTCCAACGCGATCTTGATGACTACGATACTCCCCCCGATTCACCTCTTTCCTTTTTCCAATCCCCCTCGGGTTCTAAACGGAGCCCGTCCATCAGTCGCACCTTGTTGACTGATTTTGACTGGGGCGAGCCCTCCTCTCCATCGACAGACCATGCTGACGATCCAGCCAAACTCCACCCCGTTCTTGAAGCTGTAGAAAAGGGCTCCAAGCTTTCTTGCAGGACGAGGTGTTCCACTTGCAGGAAAGCAGGGACAAATTTTCCGCGGTGTCCTCGTTGCGATGAGATGTGGTGCTCTCGTACATGCAGACTCCAAGGGGGTAAAAAGCACACCTGCGCTATCCGCAAGACGTAGTCCACTTCTTGCTCAGACCCTCGGCATGACATGCCCAGGTTATATCCAAAATTGACTGGAATGCTTTCAATTTAGTGAATGCTTTCGATTTAGTTATCAAGTTGCCATTTTTTCCTATCGTTATCCAGGGTCTGTTCACTTTGCCCGTGCTAAAATTATGATTTCATACGCCGTGTAGACTTTTGCCTTTCCAAATACAAAACGTGTCCACAGTGGTCATGAATAAATGATAGCCGTCAAAGATAGGGTAGATAACGAGATATCGCTACGACTCAGAACACAATCTTCGTTCCCTGTGAAGGTACGATGCCGGCCGACTTTTGTTTCCTTTTCGCCTCCCACGACGGGTGTAACGGCCGATCCCCCTGCTTTCCCCGAAGATCACCGAGCCCCGAACCCGAACCCGAATTCCCAACGTCTCCAGACCCTCCCAGAACCGGCACTTGTTCATGGCCATGGGTAGGGGCACGAGATTGTATTGGTGTGTGACGAGGTCGTGAAGATGACTTTCCCTTTCCAGATCGCCGATCAACCGGGACGGAACCGGGTGGACGGCGCTCCGTGTCTTGCTGTTGCTCCTTCTTGATGTGGTTGGCGTGTTTCCCGTATTTTTTCTCCCATATCCTAAGTGCGCCGGGAATTAGTGAGGTATACCACAGGAACAACTAGAGACATACTTACGCCCTACGTGCCCGTTGACCACGACGATTCTTTTTAATTCCGTCGACCGATTTCGTTTCACTATCGCTGAATTCGCTACTCGAATCGCCTCGAGCGAAGCCTACAGCAAGGGAAGGGAGAAACTCGGATTGGCCCTTGGATCCGTGGAGCCAAGATTTTTTGCTCTTGGGATCCTCTGATGAAAAGTCAGCTGAGGTGGAGTCCTCAGGGCTGGAGTCGTCATCCGCTCCTGCCACCGGGTCATCTGACCCTGGCGCACCAACTGTACCAGATTCCCACCCGTCATCCATTTTTGTGGCTGCTTCATCGCCACTTGTATTATCGCTCTCGCGGGAAGAGTTCACCGCATCGTCCTTGGACGAGAGTTCGTCGTTATCGTGGCCAGTCCCTGTCCTCCTGCTCTTCGAAATGTTTGGCGACGCGTGAGAGTTGTCTGTGGCTTCCCCGATCCCTCCCGATCCCACGGGAGGGTGCAGGAACGTCCTCAGAGTTTCCACTATTGACACAACTTCTGATGCAAGGACTTTGGAACTGAGTATGCGGCTCTGCACTTTAGCCGTCGGAGTCCCTGGCGCTCCGGGAGAAACTATATTTGAGGCTAATTCTTCCGAAACAGCTTGTATTGATGGATCCGCAGAGAGGGTCTTGTCCTTCTTGAGTTTAGTCATGAGCGCCGAGTGGGCAACTTGGTCGTAGCTGAGATGCTACGACCGGCATGTCAAATTCCAAACGATAGTCGCATCCAGGTCTTCATTCTACCCACCTTTAAGATCTCTATCTGAGCCCCTAGGTCCTTTGCCACGTCGCTCTCTGGATCCTTTCGTCTGGATTGGAAGAGACGTTAGAATTCATATTTGCAACGCCAAGCTCACACCTATTCACCGAGCATCTTTAAGTTTCTTCAGGGTTTTTTGTACCTCGAACGTCCTCGTCTTCTTGGCGATTTTACGAAGTTCCCTGAGAGCGTGGTGCTTGAGAATGGGCAGTATTGGTCCGTTGATTGTTCTGGAAATTGGGGTGAAAGACGTGCCAGTTTTCGGCGCAGCTTGGCCTCTGTATCTTCCTGATGGTTGTCATCTGGGCTTTTTCGCTTTACACCGTGAATGTTCTGCTTGGGAAAACGCATGGTTCGCGTCGTACGCTGGTGGTGTGTTGGACCCCTGCCGGGCCGTGTCATTGCGGCTGACCTAATGAGGATGTGGTCCTGCCAACTCCTCGGAGTTATCATCTCACACCTGTGATGTCGGACGAACCCACAGACGAAGGGAAGCTATTCGCGTCCTTTGAGCGCCACGATGAATTTGTTTCCCTGCAGAATACATTGCTCACGTTCGACTTGACAGCCGAACCCACTCGCGAAGAGAATAGTACCGAGCTCGACGTTGTGCGGAGGCTCAGCCTGATAGTATGTATGCTCGTCGATAATGTCTCATAGCGCCAACAATCGAACATCGAGCAGCTAGCCGAGTACCAAGAACAATCTTATCTCCTGGACCCTTACCTCGAGGACCTCGTCATTCCCGCTGCAGAATGCTTGAGGACGCATGCCAGAGCATGCACATCCGACTCATCTGTCGCATCCTCGATGACCCGAGTGGGGCGCCTGGCTGATTTGCTATACAATTACATCAAGTTTAGAGGATACAAAACAATCAGTTAGTGATTCAGTCCATTCCATTCCAACTAGCACCGTGTCCTTAGAGTGAGCAGCTAGGTTTTTCCCCCATGAAATCGCGGACGTGACGATCGCCATTGACTTTATTCGTTTGCCCACCGGGCCCGCTTCCCATCCATCTCAATGGTCCTTGCGTTATGTCGTGCTGCTGTGGCTCTCTCTCGTGTGCAGAATCCCGTTCGATCTAGATCAGTTCGACGAACCCGGCCACAAAGGGCGAACGGCCAGTACACTTGAAGCCGCCGGCAAGCAGTACCTGGACTACGCTGGTCTAGAGCGGGAAGGCGCAGCCGTACTTCTTTCACGACTGTACACACGGTAGGTGCTATGTTCCGTCCGTATGGTTTCGGGAAAGTGCTAAGATGAGAATAGAAAAGATGCCAAGCGACAATTATCGGCCTTCCTCAAATGGTCCACTTCTGTGCTGCAGGAAACGAAGCAACTTCTGTCGGTGAGTGTGCTATATCTATCATCCGCCTGACCTGACGAGGGCAGGCTATCGGTGTCTTGCAAGTATTGTGTGAATTTATCAAATTTGGAGCTTTGGAGGAATCCCACTCGGCCACGTCTACACTGCTAGAAATATCGGAGAACATAGGAAAGAGCGAGGCTCTGATGAGCAATACCCTGGTTCGCAAATACCGGGCAAAGCTGCTATCAAGGGTAGCGCTCCGGTTGATTCCTCCCAGAACCAATAACTCCAGAATCAATGGCTAGTGAGTTTTTGTGCGCAGGGAAAGTATAGCCTGAGATGTTCCATCAGTTCGCGCATTGGAAATCACGGAATCTCATGAGAAAATCCGAATAGATGACGAAGATGACGACATAGACGTTCCGGAGGAAATCGAAATCATCCTACAAGCACTATTCAACTCCTTGCAAGACAAGGTAATTCAATGCCGTTGCCTCCTACCTCTCAATTACAATTCTCTCTTGATAGGATACTGTGGTTCGGTGGTCAGCCGCCAAAGGTATTGGCAGGCTTGCGGAGCGTCTACCAAACGACTTCTCAGCGCAAGTCCTCGAGACGATATTAAACTTATTTTCCATACATAGCATTGTGGGTGCTTCCATCAACGACATGTCATCTGTCGCGGAGGCGACATGGCATGGTGCATGTCTGGCGACCGCCGAGATGGCACGCAGAGGCCTCGTGCAACCATCAATGTTGGCACCATTGCTTGATTGGTTATCCAAGGCAAGGGAACGAGCCTCGATGAGATGCAGAAGTTTATTTTAATGTTCATCAGGCCCTTTACTTTGACATTCGTAAGGGTGCACATTCGATCGGTTCCAACGTGCGAGATGCTGCAGCCTATGTCATCTGGGCCCTGGCAAGGGCTCAGGATGCATCCAGCCTTTCCCCGCATGTTGTTGGACTAGCAGGGAGCCTTGTTTGTGTCTCTCTTTTCGATCGTGATGTATCCATTCGCCGAGCCGCAAGCGCTGCATTCCAAGAACACGTAGGCAGGATGGTGCGGCGCTGTTATATTTCCCACCCATTCGAGCACTCTAACTATCCTCTTGCGGGTTCAGGGTTTGTTCGCTCATGGTATCGACGTGCTCCGTAAAACGGACTTTTACTCTGTAAGCATACGGCGCAACGCGTTCCTCACAGCGGCTCCACAAGTAGCTGAGTAGGTTGACCTTTCGCCGAGGATCGTCGCCTTCCCATTTTCACTGCCTGCGTGATAGGCATATTGAATACCGATCGGGTCTCATAAACCACCTAATTTCGATTACGCTGCGTCACTGGGATGTTACGATGAGGCAGTTGGGTGCTAAGTCCTTGAGGCTGATATGCGAGATCGACCTCGCGTCCTTGGGACCGACATGCGTTTCACGATTGGTAAGTCACGATCGGTAAGTTACCGGTGGTATTGAACCCGGACTGGTTAGGCACTACTCCTGCGCTCCGTGGATTCTACGGATATTCATGGTGCAATGTTGGCCCTCGCGGAACTCGCTGATGCTTATCAACGACGATTTGGTCCGGAGGGGGATGAGAAAAGGCGAGAGGTCAGTCAAATCATAGTTTACGATGTCACGTTTACTTGTCCTAATATTTTGTCCAAGATTTTCGGTCTCATCGGACATGTCCCAAAAAATACCATCCTTGCGCCTCGGAACGAGCATGTGCTCAGTGCAACTTGCAATCTTATTGCCGTCAGTATTACACAGCAGGAAGCACAACATGCCCAAGAGCAATCACTTGTACCCGATTGGCGTCACCTCGTCGATCAAGGGCTCCGCCACAGGGGTAATCACGCGCAGGAGGCAGCTGCAACCGCAATGGCTACGATGAGTTCTCTCATGGACTGCTCTGTGTTGGTGCAAAGATGAGTTTTGTTTGCATAGCGAGCATGTACTGCGCGGCGTGTACTGAATTTGGACGGCTTCCTTACATTGATCAAGGAATTCAGACACGGGCCCCCGTCGTTGCAGCAGAGTTTGGGGCATGTGTTGGGCGTCCTCGACTACGATGCACACCCTCATGTTCTCCCGGAAGCCGTCGATTGCTTGCTGGAAAGCATCAGTTCGGAGGTTCATCCACAGTCTCCGCATGTTATCCTCATTAACCGGTGATTACAGTCTGCAGCCAGAATGATAAATATCGAAGCGCGCAGAAATTGCTACTTGGCCATCCCGAAGCTCTTCACAAACATAACGCCGAGGTTGGCGGAGCGTACGTTCCACTCCTGATGTGGAAATACTTCATGTCTTACCACCCAGGCGTAGATTTCCGATCAAGTAAGGTCTTTGCTTTGTTTGATGCATTGGACAGTGGGCTGGAGGACTACACTACGGACGAGCGTGGAGACGTGGGATCATGGATACGCATCGCTTGCATCCGCGCCCTCAGTTCAGTCATCGAAGATCTCTTCAGCATTTCTGGTAGCTTGCCGGATTTCTCTTCTTTTCTACCTCCCCACAGATATCATGCTGCCATTGGACGTATTCTTCGGCAAGGTGTAGAAAGGCTTGATAATGTCCGCCAGATTTCTGGCGAATGTTTTATGCACATTTTGAAGCTCCCGCTCCCCGCGACGGAACATGCAGAAAGGTGGGGGATTAAAAATATAGACCTGATGAAGGCGTTGTTTTCTGTGTGAGTGAGTTCCGAAGGAGCAGATATATTTGATGAGCAATTTTCTGCAGAGAGAGCGACAATGGCAACAATAGCTGGAGTGATGGCGGGTGGTTGTTCCCAAAAGCTGTCAAGATCCTGCAGATTCCCGAGTATCGGAGATCGCTGTTAAGGGGCTTGGTGATGAGCGTCGCCACGAGGACGGGCAGTACGGTACGTTTCTTTCCGCTGTAGTGGGTGTCGACAGCAGGCTTATAGCTTACCGACCTAGCAACGCCCAGCATCATCGAGCCTCGCTAATTATACAAAGACATTACCCCTGACCAGTCCGTCTGAGGCGGAATACAGCCTTTCAGAATTTGCAAGCGACCTCATCGACTTGGCTCAATCAAACCGGACTTCCAACGTTGTCGTAATCCCGGTCCTGCAGACATTCAACATGTTGTTTGAGGAGGATGCCTTGATGTCTCTCTCAGGATCTGAGAGAGGTGCCGCATGGTAAGCAGGCTGCATTCCAGTGGCGTGCGTGCTAACTGACACTGTGCAGCGTCACGGCCTTGTTGTCACTCACCTGCAAAAACGTGTTGCGTGTCAAGAACGTCCAAAGGCTTCAGGAGTCGATGAAAATGTAAGTCACATTTCATTAATGCGGCTTTTACCGAGACGATCTGTCAAAATGGCGGCGCTACAGAGTTATCAACCTCTTGACGCTTCCCTCGGTTGCGAGAGCGTGCTTATCGGAAATCGTCGAGTTCCTTGCCCATCCTTACCCCAGAGTGCGTATTTTTCCCGATCATTAGGGAGGGGTGGTGAACTATATATGCGCCTACTCAGGTTCGATCGAGCACCGCCGAGCATCTATACATGGTGCTGCAGAGTAAGGATCTAGGTTGGGAACCGAACGAACAAGTCGAGGAAATTCTTCTCGAAACGGAATGGTATGACGCCATCGATTGAGTAAATGCATTTTGAGTTGTGGAGCTGACCCCGTGTTTGACAGGTCGTCTGGGGATGTGGACAGGGTGAAGGATGTGGCACGAGGCCTGGTGAATGCACTTGCGTCAGGAATGAACGCGTTGTAATATAATAACACGATGTACCAATCGAAGACCAATGTAGTGTGCCACTGACGGAGTGCTGGCCATTTCTGGCGTGTGAATTTCGGCTGCGTGCCCGACTCGAGGACCAGCGCAACTTGGAGAGTGCAACATAACACACGTCATGGTCGTCGACCCTCGCATCAGTGACAATGAATTAGCTGTAATCAACGCTGCTGCGGTGACACGCGAATATCGCGTGCAACCTCATCTCGGTATGTTTGCTACAACTTGTCCGTTCCTGTCTTGGTCTGACGCTATTTCTCCAGATTATCGCACTGTATCTGCCATCAACGGGTAAAAGCAAATTAAATTGTGTCCGTGTATCTTTAATTGATTACTTTGCAGGCCGCTTGTTGTGCTCGACAATGTCAAGGTAGAGACCACGACACGCTTGACGCGATAACGGGGACTAACTCCGGATCAGTTTCCTTCGTACAACGAGATCGTACAGTTGACCCTTCCGGATGGATCCAAGAGAGGTGGTCAAGTGCTCGAAGTGCAAGGGAAAAAAGCGATCGTCCAAGTCTTCGAAGGTACATCAGGGGTAGACGTCAAAGCCACTCACGTCGAGTTTACGGGCAGCAGCATGAAACTCCCCGTCGCCGAAGACATGCTGGGTCGTATCTTCAACGGTTCCGGCAACCCTATTGACCAGGGCCCGAAAGTCTTTGCAGAAGATTACCTTGACATTAACGGTGGGTGTATTCCGCCGCTATTGCGCCTCGTCCTCCCTACAAAGTTTAGTTCAGGCTCACCGATCAACCCGTATTCTCGGATATACCCTGAGGAGATGATACAAACTGGGATTTCCACCATCGACACCATGAACTCCATTGCCCGCGGACAGAAGATTCCTATCTTCTCCGCCGCAGGTCTACCACACAACGAGGTGACCATAACGTTGGCTTCTTTATGCCTATCTCTGACGCTAACGTCAGATTGCTGCGCAAATTGTACGTCAAGCTGGCTTAGTGAAGCGTCCCACGAAAGATGTGCACGATGGTCACGAAGACAACTTTTCGGTGGTGTTCGCCGCTATGGGTGTCAACATGGAAACGGCACGGTTTTTCAAGGAGGACTTTGAGTCCAATGGAAGTCTTGATCGAGTTACGCTGTTCCTTAACCTGGCCAATGATCCTACCATTGAGCGTATCATTACGCCTCGACTTGCGTTGACGACGGCCGAATACTATGCCTACCAATTGGAGAAACACGTGTTGGTTATATTGACTGACATGTCATCGTATGCAGATGCCCTGCGTGAAGTGCGTTGCAATTCCTCGAATGATTGGCCCACTTATTTCCTAATGACAGGTATCGGCAGCCCGTGAAGAAGTACCTGGCCGTCGAGGGTATCCAGGATACATGTACACCGACTTATCAACAATTTATGAGCGTGCTGGTCGTGTGGAGGGGCGGAACGGTTCGATTACTCAAATTCCCATCCTCACCATGCCCAATGACGGTGCTTCCCTCCCACAATGCCCAAGTTCCGTTGACTGATACCGATCATATAGACATAACCCACCCCATTCCTGACCTGACCGGGTATATTACCGAGGGGCAAATATTCGTCGATCGTCAATTGCACAACAAACAAATATATCCTCCCATTAATGTGCTACCATCACTTTCGCGGCTGATGAAGAGCGCGATCGGCGAGAAACTCACGAGGAAAGACCATGGTGACGTATCCAACCAGCTGGTGTGTTGTGCCTTGATCCCCCATGATGTTTTCTATTCACAAAGCCACGTGTATGCAGTATGCCAAGTACGCGATAGGGAGAGATGCGGCTGGCATGAAAGCGGTCGTTGGGGAGGAGGCATTGTCAGCTGAGGATAAGCTGGCGCTGGAATTCTTGGACAAGTTTGAACGACAATTTGTCGGGCAAGGTGAGGGGATTATATCTTGGATGTGCCGTTACTCACGTGATGCTGTGTAGGACCTTACGAATCACGCACGATCTTCGATTCACTCGACCTCGCGTGGACACTTTTACGCATCTTCCCGAAGGAGCAACTGAACCGCATCAACCCGAAGATAATTGCGGAGTTCTATGGGCGGAAGCCGACAAAGAAGGCAGCCGAAGAGGAGGGACAGGAGGATGGGAAGGTCATTGATGCGTAGATAATCATGTGGAGTAATTGAGCTATGACTGAATGGAGTTTATCAGCATCGATAAGGAGGTGCAAAGTGTATTGACGTTTCACGTTACCCGCGGAGAGTGAACGTGGGCAGTACACGTTTCGTAGCAAATTTGGCGGTTTTGCTCCATCGATGTTGAAATGGACTGCCAAAGAGCGTAAGACTCTCCCGATCCTCGTTTTATTAGTGTCAGGTCAGCCGGACAGCGTGGCAGCCTGCCAGCGCCGCACACCCGTGCTTGGCTGTTACCCGCTTTGACCTCCTTCCGTCACTCACTTGCACCACCAGGTATCTGCCAGGCAACCAGGGCCCGAGTCGTCCACTGGCCTGCCGCCAGTCTGTTTCCGTCGTGTCTTGATCCCATGTGTTCGCCCTGAGTCTCAGGCTCACCAACTTCGGCTGTTCTATTTGGCACTTATATATCCCCCCCCGCACAACCCACCTTCTTCTTTTTATCTCGAGCCCAACAGCCCCGCAAAGCTCCCTCCCTCCCTTCATGGGCGACCTTGGCCACCCTCTCCAAGAAATCAACTGCAGAAAACGAAAGGCGGACGGTGACGAAGATGGCCAGCATTCGATCACCCAATCCTCGCAGTCTCCCAGCGATCCTATCCTAGTCGACAGCCCTTCCTCTCTCCCTTCTCATGCCCCAAGGCAACCCCCCACCAGCCCTTGGCTCTCCACCGACACCGCTCATGCAGTCTGGCCCTCAGAACATTCTCCGACCGATTCCCCTCCCGTCTCCCCGCTCAACACCGATCCCGACCATGCGCGGTTCCACAAGCGTCCACGGATCGACACCAATCACCTTTCCAAGACCCCCCCTCGTACGCCCGACAGACATCTCTCGTCCCGAGCGTCCTTGCCCCCTCACACGCCTACTCGACGTTCCCGCAGAAGACCTGAGCACCGCGAACCTCTCTCTCCATCCCCGTCCTCTCCCCATCCGCCTGTTCTCAGGATTGAGTCTCAGCTTCCGTCCGCAGGCAACCTGCATCCCTCCTTGCAGCCTCCATTTCCGCCCATAGATCTTACCTCGCCTCATATCCCATCCCTACATCCGTTGATTAATCGGCAGACGCTCAAGGAGCTGGATCTGAGTGCCATCCTGCGTAATCCGCAGCTTCGTACGTCTTTACTCTCTCTTGTCTATGACCACCTCACTCATTCGTTTTCAACAGGCCATGACCTCCTCTTTGACGCCGGGCTGCAGTTCAGACCTACTTCTGGTCGGAAAAAGCGTGAGCTCTCGGATAGGTATTGGCGTGCCGTTGCACAGGAATTCGAAAATGGGTGCACTTGCATTTCCTTTGACATGCAATGGAGACCATCCGAATGTGTCTGTGTCTGTCGACGTGTCCCTCTCCCACCTCAGAACCCTGTCCTGACGTATTCGACTACCCGCCGTGTTCTCACTCTTCGAATGCCCTCGCGTATCCGCCCACTGCTATCAGAATTCCTGGAAGTTCTCCTCTTCGTCATTCAACCTTTGACAAGTATCTCAGACACATACGCTAATCCATCCACCTTCCAAGCACAGATCGAGAGACACGCTGCCCAAGCTGCGCATCTCCGATCCGTTTTTGACCCGGAGCTCATCCACCAGGAACTTCAACATAACCTTTTCGATCCCTCTGGGCTCTTCATGGTCATTGGTCAAACTCTAAAGAGCCACTGTGCACCGATGCGCGATCGTGCTGTCGATGCCATGGTCGATGTTGCAAAGGCCTGTGCTCCTGGAGGTGGAGGCAGTAAAGCGGATGCCGTCAAAGCAGTGCGAATGTGTCTTGACATTCTGGAGCTCATGAAACTCGTCCGTTCACATCCGATCGGTTTTTCGTTTTGTTTGCTAACTTATGGTTTAGGACATTGCCAACCATCAATTACAAACCCTCCGCCCTTTTCTCATCGACAGTTCGGGTCAGTATGAGCTCAAGGCGTTCAAAAGCCGCAAAGGATTGCATTCATCCCTTGATGTCACACGGGAATGGATCAAGTCATCGCACCGCCAGCTGCTCGCGTCACCCACTTTTGCTCACCCCTCCTTCCCATCTGGGTCGCTCAATTATGGTAGCCTTTCGCACACGCAAAAGACATACGTCAGTGTGCTGAAGGGCCTGACCGACCTCGTTTTCAACCCACCTTCCCCCGCATCATCAACTCCGCAGGGCTCGTCATCCACTGCCATCCAAGCCATGTGCCCCTTGCCCTTGTACCCCGAAACCACCTATCTCGACAGTGCACGCCTATTGGTTTTAGCGGCCGATGCGGCCGAAACGGCAGCCATGTACATGTTTTTGCTGCTGTACCGCCAACTCGTGTTCTCGGATACCGGTGACCTACCGGGCGTTCCACGAGATCAATCACGCGTGAGCGATGCTGAACTCCTCAAACTCAAAAAGGAGATAAGAGATATCGCATCATCGCATCTTGGGCAGTGCTTCAAATATGGGGCCCTGGAAGAACCCTCCATTTCCGATGCCGACCGCGAGAAATGGAGCAATACCAAGCAGGATATCGTGCTCCAGGTTGCACTCCGAGCCAAAGAGGCGCAAACCGGTTCGTCAGCAGACGGGCATACGCCACTTTTCCACGCCCCCGATGAACGTATGCTAAAGCTTGCGGAACGATGGTCCGAAACGCATGTACGGCCGAACTCGGCATTTAGCACGATGCTCAAGAACAGAATCCGTGACGCAGTATTCAACCAAGTCCTTGCCGTCGCCTTTCCACCTAGAGACTCGTTACCCCCTCACGTCAAGACTGCTGAAAACGGGGTTCCTGCACCTTCAAGCTTGGCTTCAGGAATGGAGCCCCTTGCTGATGAGATACGCTCACTCGCAGAGCGACTTTCCCGCTTGGCACATATACATCTTGGTGTTTACCTGCCGCTGTATGAACAGGAGGACATTTTATCCGCCATTACGACTTCATCCACTTAGTTCCTTGCCTTATTTTCTAGACATCTACCTCTCACACTCCACTAGTATACCCATCATCGTTTCCATCTTGTCGGGCTTTCACTCACGGGTGCATTCTGATTGAGAACTTGAAGTAGCAGTAACCAGCAGAACCAAATTACCATAGGCAACAATAATACCATTCCATGAACCAAGCTGTGTGATGGTAAGCTAGTGGCTCAACGGTGCTAGCTGGGTACATATTATCGTTGAAGGTAAACTTTCCCTTGAACTACGCAACTTTGCGCCGCTTCACTCCTCTTCCTGACTCGGCTGACCCTATTGGACGTCTTCTCTTGCCATCTGACCATTCGATCCCTTCGCTCCGGGGAAATGGGCGCATTTTCTTCTCTTTTTGGCCAATCTTCTTTTGCTTCTTCTCTATCGCCTTCTTCACCGCCTGCTTTCCGCCAACCGATGCGATGGCATCAAGGCGGGCGTTGGCTAGAAGCTCTTTCTTTTCAGCTGTGAACGTCAAAGAGTGTGTGAGTACCAAAGAAGGTCGAGGCTGTTTGCTAGGCATACACCGTTTCATCCACCACCCGGCTTTCCCTTGCTCTCTCTTCTCTTTTTCTGTCTTCTTGGCTAACTGCAGCGCTTCGAGTTCTACGCGTTCCCGATTGTCCAAGTTGACGGCGCTCTCCGCGCCCTTCATCGCATGTTCGAGCCGTTTCACTTCTTCCTCACGCTCGGCCCTCAGATGCGAGGGGGAATTCGTAAGAAGCTTGCGCGCGCGCTTGACATGTCCACGGAGTGTCGAAAGTTCGTCATTGCGGAAACCTGACAGGAAGTCGTATTGCTGTTTGAACTTGGAGGGATCGTAACGACCGGCTGCATGCATGAAACGCGGGTCCCTTGGTTTCTGACGATAAATGAAAATGGATGTTGAAGGGTAAAGTCCACATGCGCCTGAAACACATACTGGCATCTTGTCGTCAACGACCAACCTGCGACGGGTCACCATGCGTTTAGAGGTTATCTCGACAGGTCTGTGGTATGGATACGTCACATGGGTGAGATACGTGGCAGGGGTAAGTAATGTGCCTACGCGTGCTTGCTCGTTCGTTTGGTTGGACCACTCTTTGGTTTGGACGCTTGATCCGGTTTTTCCTCGTGCTTACCATTGGTTGGATGAGGGAATGGGTCGTCATCCTCCGAGGCACCCTCGGATTGCTCTTCGGAATCCGACTCGGTGTCGCTGAGTGCGTGCGCTTGGGCAAGAGAACGCTGAGCACTCCGGAGCGTACCCAGAGGCAGCGTAGAGAGGTCTATTATCAATAGTACCATCAGCATACCCATACAACAAACCATAGCAGACATACTGACCATCTTCGAGAGATCGCTTCGGCGAACGGTGTACGAGTCAGCGGAAGGGTGGAGCCATATCGCACATGAGATGCACACCAATGTCCGTGAAGACCCTACTTCGTTCACACTGTGATCGTTGTCGTTGGCCCCCTCGGAGTCTGAGGCATCATCCGTTTGCTGCTCAAGGTCTTCGTCATCCATCCACTGAGCAACTCGCGGCGCATCGATGTCCCCTTCATCTCTATCCGATTCTACATTGGTGCCATCGTCGTCGCTTTCGTCATCGTGGGCTTTCTGAACTTGAAGCGCGATGGCAGCATTTTCTGATTCCGACAAGAAATGTTTGGCTTTTGGTCGAACTTGTTTGGCGAGCTGGGTCTTTGACTGCCGAACGTTTTCGTGGCGAGGCATCGCCAATTGAATTGGTCTGTGTCAGTGGGCGGAGCGTGGTTGACAGACCGTACGGAACATGTTGCGCTGTATTACAAAATTGTAAAAATACAAGAATCGTAGTCTACTACAGCACAATTTTCACGATGGTTGATCACAAGTCAGTGCCAACGTGCTTCAACAGGAAAGGCTTGCCTTTGAAACACCCGAACGCGACCAATGATTTGTGCTTACCAGGGGTAACAGGCGAAAATCCGAATTCCGACCGTGCACGGTCACGTGATCTACCGCATGTAAATTGCAGCAAACATTGAACGCGACGCGTAAACTAGCGCGTTTAATTGCGTTAATTATTTTCGTATTTAGTCGCGGTCTGGCGCTCTTGCGCCTTGTCCCGAATCACGACGACGACGACCGCAACACCTCTTTCCTCCTCTTCGTCGTCGTCGCTGCGTTCACATCCCCTTCATGTCTCTCCCTACACCTCCCGGTACCTCCCACCATCGCGACAAGGAAAACCGCCTGCCTGGGTCTCGTGTCGCCTGGGCCCAGCAAAATCAGTATTTTATCCTCTCCTATAGTCCTACACGGTCTGCTCCTCATCCGCTTCGATCATGCGCGGAACATCCGGCCAAGTCCATCCTTAAGAAGTGTAACCATCCCTCCCTCCTGCCACCAGAAGAGGGTCAGAGAGAGATCACACCGGAACCCGAAGACCCTCTTGTTGATCTCACCTATCTCTCCAGGCCAGTCCAACAAATAATCTCTCCCGATTCTACCCTTCGCGACCTCATCGAGGCCTACTCCATTTTGCATGCTCGATTGCGGGCGGCGGTCATGAGCTCAACAGATGCAGACGCGTCTTGGCCACTCTTCCAGCCCCTCCGCAAGAATGCACGCGTGTTCACCGAAGCGGTCTGTCGTGATCTTGGTAGGGCACTCCTCGAGCCCAAATCTGATTTAACACCGGAAGACGATATCCCCCTGGACTGCGAAAAGGAGTGCGAGGACGACGAGGCGTTGTCTCTCTTGCCTTCTCCGAAGCAAAGCCCCAGGAAAAAGAAGCAGGGCATGTCAGCTTCCCAAATTAAATTTGCCCGGGATCTTTGCACAACGACTCATGCTGTTCTGCGGCTCCTCAGTGCTATATTCACTTTGCAACCCCTTCACCAAATTTTCGATGGTACGTCCTGGCAATACTCATTTGCTGTAACCCACTCAAATGTTTGTAGATGTTCAGTTGCGCGACATGCTCACACACGTGTTGGCCATTCCTATGGCCGATGCATTACCCACTCCAAATGCACGAAAGACGTGTGCGCTATCAATTTGGCTACTGCAGGTCCAGCGACTCCCTGAAACTGTTTTGCTCCCCGCTCGTGACAGAATTGCATTCGCTCTGCGGCGTGGCATGGAAGGTGAGCTTGGGAAAGAGGGCAAGAAGGGGTCGGCATGCGATGGTCTCAAGGTACACATCCATTGCAAGGAACGACCCCTTCAACTGACTTGTCACGGCAGGCCGTCCATGACTTGTCTCTCCACCAGCCAACCACATTCATTCCCGCTTTCGTTGAGCTCTTACCATCTATATTGGCGAACTTGTTGGCACCAACACTGGGTTTGCGAACTCAGGCATGCCATGCACTGGGAGGATTTGTGCTGGGCTGCGTTAGTCTCCCATCCTCGTCTATTCACGCTCGCATAGCAAATATTGTTTCTACCTTCTTGACCACCCCCGCTGTTTCGTCGCCCCGTCGCAGTCCTGCAAAGCCCGTAGCGGAGCCCGGTATCATTCGGACACTCCGAACGACTCTCAATACCGTTGATCCCCAACACGTCGCACAAGGCCCTGTGTGGGCTTTGAGTGTCCTCGCATCTCTAATCGTGCTGCTCGGTCCTTTGGTTTGCCAAGATGTTCGACTTACTCGTATCGTATCCGCGCTTCTCACTCTGGCCATGCGCAACAAGAAGAGTTCTGTTCGTGCTCTCGCCTCTCTTCTGTGGAGATGTGTTGCTTGGGCATACCTTCGACCACCTTTGGAGCTCTATCCAGAAGGCGGCGAAGGTCACGAAGAGGTGCAAGACATTCAACTAGCCCGGGAAAGCTTTTGGAAGATAGTCAAGTCCGTAGTCGATATGGGGACAGGTGTCTCGACTGTGGCAGCGCTTCTTGGAGACGACTGGGATGATGAAGATCGATTAAGGAAGGCTCTACGACTTGTCAAGACCATGCTTAACAAAGGTGGCCAAACCACTCTGGATGCCATAGACATTGCAAAGATTCTCGTCAACTGCGGGAACAATGGCAAATCTTGGTCCATTAATAACTTGTTGCCCCACTCGCTGTTTTCCTCAAATCCCGGTTTGCTAACTGCCGACTACAAGACGCTGTCCACTGCTGTGAAACCGATATTCGATGAATGTCCGCAGTTGAACGATATTCGACCTTTGAATCGTGATCAATTGTCTCGGGATTGGGTATTCAACGAATTGATAGAGATCTGGAGAGCTACTCTGGGTTGTTTGGAGATACCTGTAGATCGCTCTTTACCGGTAAGTTTCATTACTTTGTACAATCCATCGCTCACGAATAGGGGCAGTCCGAGACGCTCGCAACTTGGAATGGTCTAATGAAATCCAATGTGACCGTCCTTCTCGGTTGGTAACTACTCATTGATGTCCCCCCACTATCTCATTGATCCTTCGGTGTCCAGATGCTGACGACCATGACGGTATCGTCGAATTTGCCTCTACATCTGCCAGCATTCTCGCAGAGATCCTCCGTGATTCACAACTAGACCTCGCCCTCATCGCTTGTCCAACTTCGTCAAAGATTGGTTCACACTCAAAGGCAACGAAAGGTATACCAGTACGGTCTAATTCTGCGATGAAACTCGGCGCCGTCAGAGAACTTTGGCTATGCATGCGAACCATCTTTCCAAACAATTTGCTTTATGCGGGTGGTGCGAAGCTCCTGGAGTGCCTTGTCGAGGACGAATCTGATCTTATCTGGGAGACTGATGCTCCCGATACTGCAAGGGAGGAGTGGGCTAAGTTGTGCTCAGAAACCCTGGCCGTCTGTGATGTCGAGGAGTTGGAGAAGTTCTGGGTGAAGAGGTCGCAATCTTATGCCACTATGACATATGAACCTGGAGTGCGAAGTCTAGTATGGGGTTACTTCGTGGATACGTGGACCGCGGACCGCGAGGCGTCATGGGAGGGTGCCACTATTCTCCTTGGGGTGCCATTTGAGTAAGTTCTCTGGTCATGTTATCTGTTGCATCATTTCTCAATGGCCAACAGCAACCGCAGTGCTTGGGAGCTCAGCAATGATGAGTTCGGCGTATGGGATGGGTTCCTCAGACATACAATGAACAAGGCGAACGATAACGGGACGGACGCAATGATGGTGTTGGACCATGTTGCTGGTGTCATATCTCGATCCCCTTGTCCAGCCTTCGCCTCTTCGACTCGTGTCGCCGACCTCCTCTTGTCACATTGCGAAATGGGTGACATAAGAGAGCTTTCCACCAACGTTTTTGAACTTGTCAACGACACGCTACTCTCGACATATCCGCCAGAGCCACGGAACCTGAAGCCATCCATGTGGCTCATCGCATCCCTCACGCGTGCGGTCGACGGGTGTCCTGTGGACTTGCGTCTAAGTCTACTGGAAGCCATTCAGGACGGTGTCGGTGCTTGGTTGTCGGACGAGTATCGTGTTTTTACGCGAGATGAATACGCACTGGATGTGCTGCCTCTTTACCAGACTGCCTTGTTGGGTATTCAAGAACTCCCCCGTACTCTCAGGGTCCTCGAGGCTCTCACACCTCTCCTGCAGTCTGTCTTCATTGGCCGGGATGACAAACCCAGTGTCGCTAGGGAATCATTTACAGAATTCTGGGCTACGACTTTTGGAGACGTGGAAGAACCAGAGGGCGGTTGGCCCCAGGATCTCCGAATTTGTCTCCTGCCTACTGAGGACTTTACGGAGGTCGACATTGAGCCCTCTAGCGATCCCGAAGAACTCGATGATACCACAGTGTGTGCGCCTTCATCCACAGACAGTGATTCAGAATATCTTTCTTGTACTCCACCCTCGTCGCCGCTTGGGTTGAGATCCAGCTCACTATGCAGCGTACGAACTGCGCAGGCTTCAGAGGACAGGAGAGCAACATCACCATTTATTGGCCGTCTCGGACCTGCGCTTTTCACTCCGTTCGTAGATCCCAAAGTATCATTGGCTAGTCCGACTGGAAGCCTTTTTTCGCCACCTCGCACCTGTACTGTTCCGGAACCTTCCACGCCTATTACTGGTTCACGATCTTCTCGTGTTATCACTCCGCCTCGCCCGCATAAGCCGATGAGCACTCCGGAATCTTTCCAGTCCCTTTTGCTCAAACCACCTGCCGAAACCCTTCCTGTTTACCCCACAACCCCAACAACGCCGCGCTCGGTACGTGGGGCTCGTTCGAGCCTTTCCCCTGGCAAAAGACGTGGTTTCGGCGACAAAGAAAATGTTTCGCCTCTGCCCATATTGCCTGTTGACGCAGGGATATCCTCTACGCCAAGCAAGAGTAAACATTCATCTATCCTCGGTAAACGTCGGATGATCGACGAATCGCCTCGAGAAAGTGCAATCAAAAGGGGACGAACGTCGTTCATCCGTTCTTCCATAGAGTTCCCCTCAGCTGGTGACAGCGACCTGGAAGACGAGCTGGTGGTAGAGGCTACTCTCTCTTCGCCGGCAAGAAATGTTCAAGTACACAATGAACAATTTCTTGCGCCAAACGAGATACCGACTAACACGAACTCCCGGAAGCGGAAACGCCAGCGAATTGTTATGGAAGCTGTCATTGTTCCATCACTGGCAGTCGTCCAACGTCGGCAACGTATTATGCGCAGGAGGTCTAGTACCGAGTGTGTCGGTGTCTCTGCGACATCCCCGGGCCTTCGCCGCTCGTCATCAATGCCAAAGCTCCGTGATTCCTATAGCGATGAAACGGTGGCTTCGCGGAGGAAACGATTGAAGTTTTGGGATGAAGTCAACACAAGTCCATCTCCTTCATTGACCGTTTTGGAAGAGACAGTGATTGCGGGGAGTGGTAAGCAGCTGACAGCTAGAATCGTATACGTCCGTCTAAGCATCGTTTGCAGATGATTCGATAATGCTCACGGGCACCGTGAGCAGAACACGTGAATCGGAAAGTTCAGACGACGACCCCCATCTGGGACAAGTGTCGCCTCGTCACCTGGCCTCTCCCGCTCCACGACGATATATGAGTCCTGATTATGATGCGTCAAGTGACGATGCACCCTCATCCAGCCCATCGAGAGACCTGGTTGCCCGACGCCAGCAACGTTTTGGGCTTCCTCTGCAAACAGTTTGTAGCTAGTCGACATTGCATTTCTTTCTTCTAATACGATCTACTCGCATTGTTATCATTTGTATTATCTCTCTGCATTATGAGTTGTGTTCATGACTGTCATTAGATCAATTCAAGGATAGAACACGGTGATTCAAGTTTCACGAATTAGGATGAATGCTACTATTGAATAGTTGTGCCGCAAACTACTCGCGCAGTGCAAATGTTTCAGAACACCATGCCCCGACGAAGTTTTAGTATGTTTTTTTTGGCGCATTCGGGCCCATGATAGTAACAGGGAGTCCTCCGCCGTCTGTCACTGTCTCATCGATGATGGCGTAGAGGTTCGGGACTCCCCCAATCCTCCTGAGCCCTGACAATGCCGCATCCTCTCTCCAACGGTCCTTCTCATTGGTTAGTTGGGTTGATGATGCTTGGACAAGTCGGATCTTCCCTATGGTTGGACTCCGGCCAGCAAGACTCGCAAAAACCGCGGTCTTGTCGTGAGTGATGATATACCAAGTTGTTCCAATCTGAACACGCCGGGGCTCCAGTTGTTATTGGTAATGGAAGGTAAACACAAAGGGTGTCTCGCGATTCTAACATGGACTCTATTCCACAGATCATATCAAAATATTTACTCGGGAGGGATGCGAGGATTACGGATATGATGTATCATAACTTGATTGATGGGAAGTAAATGTTATTCGGGATCACCCATCTTCTTGCCCATTTGCTCGGTCAACACCGCGCCAATTTGGTGGACCAGTCTTGTCGCCTGGAGAAGTTCGGACATGGGTATCTGAGACGCACCATTCGCGACGGAGGAGTAAACATCCCGCAGCGCGTCAAGCCTTGCTGACGTAGTCTTGGCCCTTCGTAGGGACGGACGAGGGGGAGCTGATGGAGAGCACTCGCTTTGCGACATTGCCTTTGGCGGACTCGATCCAAAGGGAAGATACGACTCATCATAGGGTTCTAATAGTCTCGTTGAGTGAGGTGAGTGACACGACGGTATGCTGGCGTACCATGTGGTGTAGAAGTCTGAGTCCGTGGCGGAGAGCTGGGGTGAGCATTCACGAGAGATCGGTCGACGTCAGCCTCTGAGTACAGCAGAGTAAGGGGATGTCTAATTCGATGCAGAAATTGCACTTGCCTGATGATGATACGTCGACACGGAGATTTTCCCAGTCAAGGTCATCCTCGTCAGATCCAACAAAAGGAGGAAAGGTAGAGGTCGGTGTCCTGCTCTTTCTCCGTGCGCTACGTGAGGGTGTTTGGGTGGCGGACACACGGCCCTGTTCAGTGCCCAGGGTGTTCTGACTCGTTTCCGCTCTCTTACACTGTACCAGTTTCCGACGCGAGACCTCGCGGAAAGTAGGTACCTGTATCCCATCGAACACCTTCCTTTTCTTCAGCGGCACAGAATTCATGCGTGGGACATCAACGGGCGTAACATCGCGAGTGGCAGGCTCTGATTCTAATTTGCGCATGGAGCGAAGAGTACCCCGTGAGGTTCGACTTCGCTTCTGGGGTGTATCGTCTGAGGAAACGGATCAATCTTGTTTCGACCAATGGTCATCAAGCAAAATTACCACTGTCTACAAGCTTCCGTTTCTGGTTCGGCACATATGAAGTGACTGAATGAAAATTTTCGGGGGAGTGAGACCTCGGCATCGCATCGCTATGAGGGAAGATTTGTGATAAACATATTTGAGAACTGCCCATCGATCGTTCCGAGCCATCTAGGAAGCATGTATCCATTCGGCTGGAGTATTCCCGGAGTTTGCGCAGGACCGTCGGTTGAAGCGCATCATCATCAAAAGAGGATACAAGAAAGGCGGTATCGTCTTCGCCCCCATACATCTGCTGGTGTTCGTGCGGTGCAAATTCTATTTCTTCCCAGGCTTTAGCATTTATTGACGTTGACAATGGGCTAACCCGAAGACCGAATTCACCTGAATCTTGGCGTTGATAACTGGTAGGAAAGTGAACCGGGGAGCCATCGCTCTTCAAACGAAAACCATCGGTATTTGCGGTGAGACTTGCAAAGGAATCATCTCACGATACTCTGCGACTGCGATTCGGAGGCCAATGACAGTCCATCGGCAAGATCGCCCCCGTATGCGGCCGCAAAACAAGCCAAACAAGACTTGATCTTTAAGGGAAGAATGTCGCAAAATTGGCTCCGACCATGGTAGGTTGCCCTCCAAAACTTTTCGAAAGCAAACGGGGCTATGGCCGGCGTCGGGATGCGAGAAAAAGCAGACGCAAGAAAGTTTTCCATGTCCTGGAGAGACTGGACCGACAACGGAAGTACTTCGAGAGCCTTAAGAGCCTCGCAATACAGGGAGACGGCCTGGAAGAAATTCAGTGTGTCAACAAACCAGCAAAGAGAAGTCATACCACAGAATTAAACTCATCGTCGGACATGACCTCACTATGATCCTCGATCCAAAGGCAGAGGCTATTGCAAAGTGCTTGGAGTATACCCATTACATTGCCCGGGGCTGAAGCTATCACGTGGCGGATAACATTGAGAAGCTTAAGCGAGTGTGTCAATGCCTCCGGAGAGTGACGTGCTTGGCCATAGCAAGCAGTCAAGCAGACGTCAACCATTGACAGAAGCTCATCAGTTGGAGAATTGACGTGTTCGTGAGCATATGTCAAAAGGAAACCGAGTACGGCAATGGTCGAGTCCCTTTTAAGATTTGTTAATGATGTTACGAGGATATTAAATAAACACATACCAAGTTTCAACGTCTTTTCCTTGAAAGTACTGCGGGACGATATGTTCAATCACCATGGCGGAATCCTCTGACAGTGTGATAGCATTCCGAAGTATTGCCTCCCATGCTTCCAACTCAGGCTCGGATAAAACCCAGTTACTGATCTACATCAGCATCAGGCTCTTGGAGATGAAAAGAGAATGTACCAAATTGGGATGGCGAGAAACTTGACAAGTTCCTTCCAGTCGAGACTGAGTTCAGAAGAGGACAACGATGTTGCGACGACTCCCCAGAGTTCACGTTGGTTGCGAACGACCAATTGAGATGCTGTGAGATCATGTATATCGCGTAGAAACGAAGGCGGAGCTGTCGTCATGAGATTGGCGCAGAGTCTGCCCCACAATGTCCGGACACCGAGATCAAGAACGTGAAAGGCATACTTAAGAATTGAAGTAAGGATATCCTCAGCGACCTCCGCGAGACCAAGGGCAACGAATGCCTGCCGCATTGCCGACCACAACTGGTCGATGAATGTGAGGGAGTATAGTTGATCATGGACATTCCAAGATCCCCAGTCTGGCTGCTGACAGTCCCCTCCTAAGGCCACCGACGGTAAAAACTCGACAATTATCGCGCCTGTGTATCTCAGCATTTCTGTTGTCGCGGTAATATGCTGTCCACATTCGAGCTGATGTGAGCACGCAAGCAGGATGGACAGCCACACGTCAACGAGAGCTGACTTGAATAAGGTGCAAGTGTTCAATATACGAATATATAGGCGGTAAGCTAACTTACGTCCAAATCTTTTCTGTCTTTCCTGCTTGCAAAATGCTTCCATATTACCAACAATGTCTTGTAGTGTCGAGCTATCTCTGCCTCTTCCAGCCAATGCACGGAAACCGGAACCTTGGGGATAGAGTGTATGGTTGATGGAAGGCTGTCCCACCCAGCGCGAACGATGGCCCCGTTGAGCAAGACCGAGGCGGGGATTTCATACATGTTCTGTAAGATTTGAGGTCTACCTTGAGCATTGTTGGTAAATGCTTGAAGAAACATGAATCCCTCTCGACGTGTGTGTTTGCACTCTGTTCGAACCATTGCCTTGATGACCAAGAGGGCTTGAGATACCCTGTCGCTACGCTCGTCAGACCGGGTCGCTGACATCTGGTCAGATAAGAGGACACTAGCGAGGGCGACACCAATGCCTCCGCTAACCTCCTGCTTGATAACATAAAAAGCGGAGGAAATTAATGCTGGCTCTACGTTCTCAGAGCTGAGAAGCATTTGACTGTAAGTCCAGACGAAACATCTCCAGACGTGCGGATGCAAAGCTCGTACAATGGACCGCCTGTGCGTAAGTGCCATAGCGAGTGATTGAAGGATGAAATGTAGAACCGTCGGTTTGCTATACAAAGTGGGACCACAGAGAACTATCAATGAGGCGAGGACGGCAAGAATCCATGTCGGAGCATCTCTATGGCGTGCGTGCGATTCAGCCGAAAAGGCAGAACGGACCATGCGCGGGAAACTTGTATCCCCGGGAGCTGCTTGGGACCCGTCCCAGCAAGATTCCAAAAAGGGCGTGATGTGATCGGATAACGACTGCCATTGTGACAAGGAGAGTTCTGTTTGATGAATTAGTGCATTTGCAAATTTCCCCAAAGCGATAGAAGCATGCAAGCGATGCTCAAAAGATTTGCAATTTAGGTTTGTTATCACGTGAGGAAGCAGCGGGAAAAGAAGATCAAGAAATCCAGATGGGTAACGTTCTATTGTATGCGAAATAGCCTGGTAGGAAAGCGTGAGCACGAGGAAAGAGCAGATGTACACCCAGACCTACTTTCAGACCGTCGAGCACAATGTTGCCTGGTTGTCTGGCACCATCCAAACTCCGTTGAAGAGCAGAAAATATATCATCTCGCCGAGAACCGAGAACAGCGACAGGGAGACGATGACAACCCAAGGCCCACAGTGATAGAGAGTATGTCTTTGCTTTGCTGAGGACTGGCAATTGGTCTGCAAGAGCGATATCTAGAACGTCACTGAATAACACTGAAAGGTCGTGTTCTGGGTGGTGTGAGTTGTGCGCTCACAATGGGATCAAACTGAACATACCGGGAAATGCAAAATGGAAGGCAGGAAGTCGAAATATTGTCGCGAGGGCACATAGAGCATGGTGGCATAATGAAGAGGAATCCCTGGCATACTGTTTTGTCTCGGCCTTGATGTTGAGACTACTGCCTCCGAACAGTATCTCGTCCAAAGATGAACGAGGGCGCGAGAGAGTCGAGAAGGGGTCAATGTGAGCAAGACGAACATCACGTCGCAACGCCCGGATGAAGCTATCCTTGTGAATCCTGAGGGGGTCGAGGGCAGGAAGTAGCGTGTCACAATCTTCTAAGAGCTGACTCTGAGATCTGACGCGATTCACGAATGTCGCGTAGGCATCAAGGAGATTGTGAATGGAAGCAGAAGAACGTTCGTGGAGAGAGTCTGCGATTATTTCTACGATCGAGAGCAAGTATGAGGGATCCTGAAGAGGGTCAGCAAGGGAGGTGTCCATCACCAAAGACAGGGTCAAGAGGGGGAACGGTCACGTGATGAGTATCGCAGATTTGTGCACGCGGTGATGGCCTCACCGACAGCATGCTCGGGTAAGTGCAGTGAACATTTCAACGAGACTGTCTGAAATTCTAATAGACCAAGTCTTGCGGAACAGTGTTCTGGCGGACGTGTCAATGTTGACAACCCTTAGACTGGCCAACGTCTTTGAATTGGCAGTTGGCGCGATCAACGTCATTTCGCGAAATGAACCACATGGCCACCAAACATGAACAAGCCCGCCGTGGACAATAAAAAGTAACCTCTTTATTCTCTCACCGTCGTCCTCATTTTTAACTTTTCTCGCAACGACTACCCAGTCTACCCGGCTCCATTCCCAGCACCCTACCGTCAATTCGCTCCTTTAACGACTTTAAAATAACACAATCGTCATGTTTAGCTCGTTGTTCTCTGTCTTCCCTGCCCTTTTCTTGGGTCTCTCTTCCCTTGCCAGCGCTGCCCCTACCTCTGTGCAGCCAGTTGAACTCCTTGCCTTTGCGCCGTCTATCACCTACCCCTGTAACGGTACCGTCTGGGTCATCGGCGACATACAGCACGTCGATTGGAGGACTGATAATGTTCCCGCTGAGGCTCAGAACTACACCCTGACTGTTTTGCTCGGCTACTTGGCCAACAACTCTGAGAACTTGGATATCAGTAAGTCAATCACATTCAGGTAACGCGTTCATGTCCTGACTGGTGGATCAGAAAATCCATTGGCCACCCAGGTTTCCATCATGCAAGGAACGGTCCCAGTCACAGTCCCCAACGTCCCCTACCGCACCAACTACACCGTTGCTGGTACGTATCCATCACTCTGTGACCTTGGTTTATCTTCATGCATTCCAAAGTGATTGGTGATTCCGGAGATATTTCTCCACTCTTCACTATCACCCCCTGAAACCTTCCGGCACGTCTGTGGTAATACACTAGACAACCTGCCGCCACACAATTGGACTATCATATTACCGATTAAGTTATTTGCGACGTGCTTGAAGTACTTTCGTTCTTTCGATGAAAGGAGTCAAATTGACTCTTTAGTGTATAAT
This sequence comes from Xerocomellus chrysenteron, assembly GCA_038093415.1. Classification (NCBI taxonomy): domain Eukaryota; kingdom Fungi; phylum Basidiomycota; class Agaricomycetes; order Boletales; family Boletaceae; genus Xerocomellus; species Xerocomellus chrysenteron. Next base: position 61,013 of record JBBPSD010000053.1, read on the forward strand.
TCTCTGGACGTTATATGGACAATACTAGCTCATGTTTGGAAAAAACTTGTTGCACCTAGGACACTAGACTAGCGTTACAAACAAATGATTCATGGTGTTCTTTTCCCTAAATTTTATTGATCTTTGTATCGCGAACACGGCTAGTACGCCAGTGCACCGACAACACACATGACATTGACAGGAGAGGGATATCTATTAGTCTTTCTTTGCTTGAGCGCTAGCTTTAGCTTGCCGCAATGATCCAGCAATGTGCCCATACGAATCCCACATCAACCAAAGGGGAATAACGACCCAGCTGTGATCGAGGTGGTCACCGACCGTGAAATCTTGAAATGGCAGGGACCACTTACAGGAGATTCATAAACTGGTGTCGGAGTACGTTTACGTGAGTCCACCTATTGACATGTTATTGGGAAACGATCCTACCGCAAGGTATACCCAAAGATAAAGTGGGTTGGAGATATTCAAGTTAGGACTTCCGGTCAACCATTCGGGGCAGAATGTCATCCATCTACGTTATCCATGCCTCAGCTTGGGCTTGGGTCGAGAAGTTTGGGAAACGACCTACCCTCCGTACAACTCCGCAGTACTCAATACGATGATCCAGTAGTGACGAGAAGGGTCATTCTTGACAATCCGGTTCAGAATATAGCAGCAAAGTGGTCCAGCACCGAGGACGGTCAATATTTCCAAGGATACGACGGTCGGGTCTGAAACACCCCAACGGGCGTCTGCGTAGGTATATTCCCTCCCTGACAGTACAGGGCGTTCATTACATTTGCTACATTGCCAGCTGCAGGGTAGGTGCTTACAAATATCCGCAAAGAAACCCGTGCTGGTGTTTACCGACCTTCCAAAGGTTGAAAGATAAAGGAAGGAACCCTCGAACGAGAAGTGTATCAACGCATCAAAGGCCTTGACAATGGCAATTCGTCGGTAGTCTTTGAACGATATTGCTCCCCACTCACCAACCAGATGAACGTGAACCTGTCCTGCCATCGTGCGTTTTTGGGTAGCAGGGTATTAGCACCAGCAGTTGCGATGAGACCGACAGCGGCAACTCCTGCGAGAGAAATGGCGGAGGTCAGAGTAAATACGTTATCCGGGGAGCTCATGGTGGGTGGGGAGAAAAGGTGGGGGATAGCGAACGTAAATTGTTCTCACGCAACCAAAGGCCATTGACATGATGCGGGATTCTTCATCGATGCGGGACGCCCAGGACACTTGCACAGCCCAACCGGAACCCCATTTCTCAGTCATATGATTGGAGAGAAGTCATGGTTTCATACTCCATCCTTCACAAAGCCTACGTCAAGATTTTCCTCCATGCCGCCAAGCATCCGCACAAGCAAGTGAATGGGGTGTTGCTCGGAAATCTGGCCTCGGATGTTGTCATCATCCAAGACGTTGTTCCGCTACTCCATCACTGGACCAGCCTCAGCCCCATGATGGAGATTGGCCTTGACCTGGTATGTGCCCTTCTTGACTTACCCATCTCGTCCTTGGCTACACTTTCTACAGGCAAGAGGGCATGCAGAATCTCTCAATCTTTCCCTGGTTGGATATTACCAGACTTGCGAGAGAATAGATGATACGGCTCTAGCACCAGTAGGAGAACGCGTCGCAGAGCAGATCCGAAGCCAGTTCAGTGATGCGATTGCATTTGTGGTAAAGATGAGTTTCCATGTCATGTCGTTCCATCTCACCGTGTTACAAGGTTGATGGTGATGCACTTGGATCGGGCGAAGCAGCGCTGATTGTAAGTAAGATCCTCTCTGCGGTATTATTTACCTCGTTTATCATTTCTCAAGCCTTATCTCCCGCAATCTGGCGCAACGACGTGGCGCCCACAAACTTTCCAACCGCCGGCCTTCACTCCAGGTGCCCGAGTCACACTGGCGAATCCCGAAACACCTTCAGTTGCAGTATCCCTGGTCCGGGATAGCCACATGCACCAAAAGTTTGGAGATTTTGACGATCATTTGGAGGATGTGACGATAGATTGGTTGCGGAATAATGCATGTAACATCATAGATCTGTGAAGGTGTTTGTCTCGAGCAGCATTCTATTGTTGGCTGTAAAATCTTAAGCCATTCGTGTGCTGGACGCACCGCCTCCTGTCAATGTCTCGCTTGTGAACGAGACGTGTACACCCGATGTCAGATAGATTGACGGAGTATTTATTGTCAACAAGAGGATTTGATTCAGTCGCTTGTCTTCTCGCTTTCGTGTGACTACTCCGAGTGCATCTGATTCGTATCGCGGCGGTTCAAGTTACAATAACTTGAATAAGTGCACTCTGATACTTTCTTCGGCAGCACTGCTCCCCTCACAAATGGCACCTGCACCGCTGGCATTGCGGGGAACCCTCGTGCATTGCCCCGCTCTAGGGAAAGTAGAGATTCTGCAGGACCACCTCCTCCGTATGTCCTCATCCTCATCCTCATACCTTCTCGTGCAACTCAGAGTTGTTCGTTCAGTGATCGATGATCGCGGTGTCATCATTCACCTGTCTCCAGCTTCTTCAGAATCCTCACAGAAATACATTTCTCAATACGAAGCTTCTGTCAAGATCATCCCCGCAGGGAGCTTCCTACTTCCCACCTTCTACGACCTGCATCTCCATGCCCCCCAGTTCATGTACCAGGGAACCGGTCTCGACCTCCCGCTCATGGAATGGCTTGATAAATATGCCTATAAAGCTGAGGAAGGTCTTGATCAAAACCCTCATCTGGCCACCAAGGTGTACCGCAGGCTTGCCGAGCGTTTGATACAAGTCGGGACTGGCGCTGTTCTGCTGTTCGGGACCATCAAGACGGAGACAAAGTAAGCGATGGAAGACCCCCTGATCCTTCATTGAACCTAGATTTCCTAGCCTTATCCTCGCTCAGGAGATGCAAACCGCAGGTTTGCGAGCGTTCGTCGGCAAGCTGTCCATGGATAAGTCATCACGGCCGACGTATCAAGAGTCCAGTGCTGAGGAGTCGTGTAAATCCGCTGCGGAGTTTATACATAGATGTAGAGCTTCCACAGCAGCATTCGACCCACACCGACGGTTGGTGGAACCTGTCATCACACCTAGGTTTGTGCCTACGTGTTCCGACGAATTGCTCGCGAAGCTCGGCAAGCTTTCCCAAAGGGAATCGACGCGTATCCAGAGTCATTTGGCTGAATCGTTCGACGAGGCAAAATGGGTAAGGGATGACCATCAAATCGAGGATATCCAGGTCTTCAAAAAGGTAGTGTCGTGTTCCTACAGTTAGCCCATACTCATCCAGAGATCCTAGCACGACCTTTTGAAAAGAGGCACCATTCAAGCACATTGCACGTTTCTGAGTTCGGAGGAGCTCGACGAACTCGTGGCTAACCAGACGGCGGTAGCTCACTGTCCCTTGTCCAACGCGTACTTTTCAGAGAAGCCTTTCCCTTTGCGCGAAGCGCTGGACAAGGGAGTATTGGTCGGCCTCGGTACGGACGTTGCAGGAGGATACAGTATCGACATACTCAATAGCATGAGGCACGCCGTTGCAACCTCCCGGATGCGCGAAGGACTCCGCGTACTCGAATCCAAATCTGGGGTTGCGGCGGGGAGTGAGGTAAAACCACTTGCCATTGAATGGAAAGAATCCCTCTTCCTTGCAACGCGCGGCGGTGCGTTGGCGCTGGGCCTAGAGAGCTGCGGGGAGTTTAGAGTTGGGGCGTCTCTCGATGCTCAGCAAAGTAAGTGTGGTTGACCAATGAATGACGGAAGTTGAATGTCCTCTAGTTTCTGTTTTCGACTGGGAGAGACAAGCTGGTGTTGGGGCGCTTGATTTCTTCGACCTGGACTCCGAGTGCGGGCTCACGATGGACATGATTGAGAAATGGTGGTGCATGGGTGATGGTCGGAACCGAATCGGGATGTGGGTACAAGGACAGCAACTTGTATGACTATTTGTGTTTGTATGGCGATAGCCTCGAGGACAGGAGCTGGCATGTTATATTCATATCCACATGGGTGATACTCCACGAAGTTCCTCTACGCCATCTAGAAGTGGCACGCCTCTTCCCAGGTCTCCATCTCGTCTTGTAATACCGAGACACACACCCTCCGTACCCACACTCCAGCCCAATGATTCCACCTCCCCTCACATGCAGCCAGCGACAGGCCTCGAGAGTTCCGCATCGTCAGTGATTAATCTTGATATCAGCGATGGTATTCTAGTGCACGACGTCGATGCAGAGGTGGATACAACGACCAGCGAAGAAACCACAGCGGTTGGCCTGATAGATGACATCGCTGACGAGGAATCCAGGAAGAGTCTGCGTGACCAGTTAAGGCGCACCCTCAGCAAGAAGGAGCATACAGGTCTCTCAGTCTTGTATCGGATGTATCCCCATCTAAACATGTCCCAGATCTCCACTCGCGGAAATCTATGGCTTCTGTCATCAACGAGATCCCAACCACCGTCGGTCTGTCATTCAAATCTATCGTCGACTTTTTACCCTGACATCTGTGCAATTTCAAGATGTTCCGCGTGGACCATTCAAACCAAGAGAGTATTTTGTTCTGACAGACGCCGGAAAGCCTGTCTTCATTGGGTACGTCGCCCACTCCCGACATATGAGGCAGTGGCGAATGGATCTTTTCAATGCACTCTTAGCGGATCCGGAAATGAAGATGAACTCTCTTCTACCATGGCTATCATTCAGGCCTTAGTCTCCGTGTTCATTGACGACGGGGACAAACTGAGGTGTATCAATGCTGGCCCGTTGACGATTACATTCCTTCTTCGGTCGCCGATTTACTACGTGTGCGCATCCACGTGGGGAGAACCGGAATCGGTGGTGCGTACGATGCCGAGGTTCTGTGGTGTTTTGGTATCTGACCGAGCTGATCAAAGCAAGACTCGATCTCATCTAGAGTATCTGCATCTACAAATATTAAGCATCGTCACAGCTTCTCAGCTGCGGCGGATATTTGAACGAAGAACAAACTTTGACTTGCGTCGGTTGTTGAATGGTTCCAGTTTATTATCTTATTGTATAAAGTTGAATGCCGACTCTCTTTCGCAGGCACGGAACCATTCCTATTCTCCCTACTTAGGCGGTTAGAACTTGACTTCTCGATGGCGACATCTTCATTACATTGCCTCCAACTGGATCCGAGTTTGAGATCCCGAGTCGCCGACGCGCTGGTGCCTATAACGAAGATGAAGGTATGAATGAATGAAACCCAGAGCTTCGGCACTCATGAGCTATTAGGATACCCTCTACATTATTCTTGTCGCCCAAGGGCGCGTGGTTACTCTTGTGCGGCCAAAAAAGCACTCTATACACCCCACTGGTTTGTGTCCCTTAATGTCTCGTACCCTCCGATTTATCAACTCCTCCACTAGACATCCACATCATTGTTAACACAATTCACTCTCCTTCGATATTTAATTCCCCCGCGGCAGCATCATGGATCCCTGTGTGCCTCCCGAAGTTCAATCCCACGGGCTTCGTAAATGCATACGTGACATTTCTGCGTAAACCAGAACATAACGAAGTCGATACCTCAAACACTGGCTCTGGCGTCTTGGATGATAGACAAGGTCATCCGGCTGATCCCTCCCAGCAGGCAGGTCAGTTGGATGCAGGTATCGGTCTCGTGTGCATTAGTGGAGGGGGTGATTTTGAAACAGTTCGAGGGTGGTGTGATACTGTCACCGAAGTTTGTGATTTTATTGCCATTCCTGACTGTCATTTTTAAAAATCGAGATCATGACGTCCTGCAGAAACTGGTCAGCAGTGGTCTCCTCGATTCGATATCGGACGCGATAGATTCCGGGAAAGCACAATACACCGTGTCGCAGCTTGGGATACCGGGATTGCGACACTTTATATACAAATCCAGACCTCATGTTCAAATCACATTTCCGGTTCTTGAGGATCCTTATGAGAAAATCGAGGAGAAGAGGAGGTAATGCCCACAACCGTGTACATGACAAATCTGCTCAATTCATTTGACAGACTTATTACCATGTATCAGGTTGTTTATGATGCCATTCACGCCAAGTCCGGCCAAAGTGGGCCACTCAAGCTACAATACATTCGTACAAAGCAAGAAATTGTTATGGGATGGGTTAGCCTTTCAGCTCGGGTCCCTGACCTGCTCTAACAGAGTTATTAGATAACACAACCATTTGAACTCTACATTGTTCTATCACCGAGATTACCCAAGACGGCAATCATCAACGCTGCCAACTCGGTTACTCGGTGGGTAAAGAAAGAGGAAGCAAAGTTGTTTTTGCGAGACGCACCGGTATTTTGAGAGGTTCCTGTGTACGGTTATATCACTATGGAACATTTTCGTGCTTCCACTAGCTTGGATCGTTAGTGCAAGGAAAGACGAAGAGAGAGAGACGGGAGTATAACGGCGATCACGTGACGAGTGTGCAGAGGAATTTGAAATCGAAATCTCCAGTTTGCTCAACTCGCAACGCAAGCAACTTTGCACCATGTCCTTTTCCCTGCAGTCCTCGCTTCGGCGCGTCACCCAGACGTTCGCGAGGTCCTTTCAAAACAAGGCTGCTCTCAGACCTGTACCACCTCCACAGGGTATAGTCTCTGTCCGCGGAATCAACCTCCGGGTTCGTGCTGACGGAAGTGACCTAGGTGATATTACTACCCCTCAAGCCTTCCTGAGCGCGGTTGGAAGATCTGCAGAGACCAAAGTTACCATAGATAGTTGGGATGCATTCTGGCACACTTCGGGATATGACTTGAAAAAGGCAGGTGTCGCTGTGAAGGATCGAAGGTAAGTACAAAGTTGGGGACAGTTTGTGGTCGTCTCATGTTCCACAGATACATTCTCTGGTGCATGGAGAAATACAGGCGCAAGATACCCGTAGAGGACTTTGCTCACGAGCCTCGGCCGAAGAAGAAGATACGAGGGTGAGTAGAGTGACCCTTCTGCCCATGCAAACGCTCATCACTGCCTGGACAGTCGTGGCCCGCGAATACAGCAAGGCAAACTAATACGGTCGCGTCGTCCGCGGTGACAGGATGTTTGCACATATAGTTGTGTACACAGGAATCGAGCGTCGCTGTCAAATGGAGTCATGGAGTGAGTTCCGGCGTGATTGCCGCTTCCTTTGAAGTTCAAAGGAGGGGCTGTGCAAGGTCCCATATTGGGTAAGCACGTGGCTGGACCACTTTACAGAGTCACATTTCTCACGGTTGTGCCGGAATGCCGGCCCGTCGTGGTCAAATTTGCGGCGTTCTCCTGCAACAAGGCTGCCTCAATGTGATATGTGTCGAGGGTACTACGTCGGAGTTACCACAAAGAACAAAAAACGAGGTCGGCAACGCGGGCTCAAAGACATGAAAGAAAGAGATCTTAGAAACTATATATTCGTCCCCGTCCCCCTTTCATCTCCCTAATCTCCCCCACCCGCCATGGCCTCCACCCTATATCGTCGCCAGTCCATGGCGCAGCTGTATGAGAAGCTCAGAGCCCAGGATGATGACGACGACATTGCATGGCTCGCCCAGTTTAGTCCAGACGATAAGTTCGATGAGCCATATGTCCCCACCGTCCGTAGTCCCCACTCCTTGTCCGCCATTTCATCGGCTTCTCCAGCCTCTTCCTATTCATCCGGATCCTCCTTGTCCGATCCTGTTTTCGACAATGACTCCAGTGATGACCACTTTGATTCCGACTCGGACTCTGATGTCGATCCCGAGCCCCTCTCGCTTGACTTACCCTACACAGAATTCAAGCCGTCCCCGTGCTCACCTTTGATCTTGTTCGTATCCTCCCATACATTCCTTTGTTCAGTACGTCTGACAGATCAGCAGCCAACCCCATGGCTCCACCCCCGTGACAGAGTCTACAGATCCCCCATATATCCCATCGGTACAAGAGATCTCCTCCCCTCCGTCGAGATCAACTCCATCGGTTGAACCTGACTCGTCGCCTGCGCTCATCCTCACACCTCCTTCCATCGCATCGCGTCGTACCACTCGATGTGCCCGAAAGTCGTTTGCGAGGTGTCGTTCACCTGTCGTGCTTCACGACTCCAACGAAGATATGTATTCGGAGAGTGACGGCAATGGGTCTGAAGACGAATATGTTCCATCACCCACTTTGGGCTCTAGAAAACGGCGTAGATCGGCTCGTTTCGCTCTCAGTTCCGCTGTTACTTCGCCGCAAAAGCGGAGCACTGAAGATGCCCCCCGCAAACGGCCTCGTCATTCCCCACTCCCCCGCAACGTTCAGGCGACCGCGGACATTACTCCTGCGACCCCGGTAGCGAAGAACAACCCCTGGGCTTGTCCCTACTGCAAATGGGTGCAACGCAACCACCGCACGCCAGACCTCAAACGCCATATCCGTACTCACACTCGTCTCCAACGACCTGCACAATGGGTTTGCTGCGGGGTCCCGGTAGAGGACGCAAAGAATTATAACCTCCCAGCGGACGCTAAGGCTCATGTCTGGGAAGGTGAGACTTTGATTGGAGGCTGCGGCAAGGAGTTCAGTAGACGCGATGCCCTTAAGCGCCATCTCGACAACGACCATATCACCTGCATAGGAAACTTTGCCGCATTTGCCAGTATTTGCGAGGATGAGATATAGATAAGCTTACCCACGCGGTGAGTAGTAGGAGATCCATCGATGACATGCCCTCCTAACCTCCGTTCGCAGACGTCTTTTTTGTTTCCAGCTGTATCTGTTACTTGGCGTGATTCTGCTCGTTAATAGGCTGTATCAGCGGTGATATGTTCATACCGACTCGATCGTGTACCAATTTTTTGTGTGTGCTCTGACGGAGATGGCACTACTATACCCATCCAATGCGTGGTAGAATGTACCATGGACATTATTACAATGTACCAAAGTTTCGTGAGCATCGATAATGACGTTGCTGGAGAACAGCGCGGTCGACATGGAAGGCGTTGGCCAACCTCAAAGTGTACTGGTTGTGACTCGGAGGACTCGGACGCGACAGCCTCCTGAGCCAGTTTTGGCAACACCAACTTGACGCGACGCGCCGTTGATCAACGTAACGTCAACTTCGTGGGTCAACAACATTCCCCGCACATAAGCAGTGGCTCGCTCATCGCGTGCGACGACAGTAACGATGTCTGCGGCGCCGAGTGGCGTTACAAGAAATCGTTTCTTCTCCGAACCCCAACGAACACTGTTGACCCCTGGACCTTCTGCCTCCCCCTCTGTGGGGCCTCCCGACCGTCCACCCACAAAACGACCTCGTCTCAGAAGCACGCCATCCTCGTCCATATCTGCCGCACGGTCCACATCGAACGAGTCAACGTCCTCTGCGGATGTGAATTCCGCTCGCAGAGCATCTACCCTCCGCGTTCTCAACACCTGGGCTCAACTCGCTGAACGATACAATAAACGGCTCGACGAAGACGACATTATCGATCTGCGTAGCTACATTATTATAAAGGATCGTGGCGCTGTCAAGGGCGCACCCAGGGACTATGATATCGGTCACTTGACTCAATTGGATAGTGACCAAGATTACCCCGACGCTGACCAGGACCAGGAGGATAGCGAGCAAGATGACGATGAAACAGAACTCAATGCACTCCCTCCTAGCGAAACTGCCACCGATGACGACGCTCCTATCTCGAAGAAAGAGCTACTCCGTGGGGTGCCACCTCTGTCAGCCACCACGGACGCAGAAGACCTCAGAGAGTTCCTGGAAGCAGAAAAGAAGAGGAGGGAGCTTGCGGGGGACGAAGAGGATGAAGAAGACATGTCTCCGGAACAGCTGTCAGCTTTAAGAGAGGCACTGGAGGAACAGTCGCAGAAAGGGGAGGCTGCCCTTGCGAACCGAGCTCAGGACGTGGCGAGCGCGGAACATCCTCTGGAATTTGAAGTCGACACCACCCCTACGCGTCCTTCTACTCACGTTCCACCATCGGATGACGAGTCAGAAGACGAACTCGCTCTCTGGACGCATGACGAATCCACCGCAGTTTACCCAGTTTCCCGGGACGAGTCTGAGCAGGATGTGCATGAGGCGCAACAGGAAGTGATTGAGCTGACCGAGTCGGACTCGGACGAAGAATTTGAAGCAATACTAACGCACCCACCCCATTTCACCCGGGTGTCACCACTACCCATTCCGCAATTTAAAGAGGTTCAACAACCACTTCAGTCCCCTCCAGATAGCGAGCGCGGAAGGTCCGGGTCTCGGACGCGTTCACACTCCAAAATAAAATCGCATAAGGTGATGATGAAGTCTGAGAATCGACCTCGCTCACCCGTCATGCCTCGGAAACCCGAGGTCATCCTCACTCACAAAAGAAAGCCCTCTGTATCTCGAGAGACGGGTGTCATGGCTTCTGATGATGTGGGGTCAGACCAAGAGGTGGTCGGTCGTATTTCTCCGGCACACAAGGGCAAAGGCAAAGAAACTCCGCCCTCAGTAGAAGATAGCCATCGCGAAAAGACGCCCAAGTCGCTCGGAGTAGCATCCCGAGGTCGAAAGCGAAAACGCAACGCATCCTCCGCAACTAGCGGTAGTCCCTTGGCACAGTCCCCAGGTGGGCATTCATCTACTGCATCGCCTCGCGTGTCTAAGCTTGGTATCGTCAAACCTTCATACAGTGGCGCCAAAAACCACCTTGCGAAGCCATGGAAGATCGACCTCTCAGAGCTCCACCACGCTCCCGCAACCGGATGGCCTCAAACCGATTTTAGCCAAGGACGTGTCAACTCCTGGTAGGTTGCATTTCGAAGAGGCGTTTCCAACCACTTACCTTGCTTCTGTGCCAGTCCGATTCGAGGCTACAGTTGCAGGCCCTTCGCGCTCATTAACTTCATTCTCTTCAGCGTCCAAAACTCAGCCGCCTACTTTATCTGTCCCAGCTTACAGATCTATTGAACCTGAGTCAGCGCATCCGACCTCGTATGACCACAACGCTGACTGGCCACTGCTTTCCGATCCACCCATCCCTGTCACCCATCCTTACTCTCAGCGACATCCTTCTCATCCACCATCTATCTTTTCTTCCCCCAACCAAGGGGCCCCAGGCCTATCACTTCCTGCTCACCCACTGCCACCCATGGATCCCGTGCAAACTCAGCAGGCACACTACCTTCTAGCGCAAGCGATGCATCAACTTTCCTACCTTATATCTGCCACAATGCCTTCTTATGCTACGTATGCGCCTAATCCGGGACAACCGTGCCATCATCCTCCCCCGCCTCCACCTCCACCTCCACATGCCGCATACAGCACCCCCATTCATCACCCCCCTCATTTCCATGGCACCCGCCATTACCACACACCATCGTCGAGTATATCGTGTTCCGGGTTGCCTCCATCGTCCCCTGTTCGGTCCTCGGTGTCTCCTCCAGTCGAAGAACAACGTGCCCGGAGTCGAGGACGAAGTAAATCTCGGGGAAGGCGAGTATCATTCAAGCTCGACAGCGAGGAGGTCATTGGTAGTCAGGAGTACACCATTCAACCTGAACTTCACCATAGTGGGCAAAAGAACCGCAAACAAACCCTCGAAGTCAAACGAGAAAAGGGGAAAGGAAAGGCAACAGAAGAGTTTGACAACTCTGTTCGGTTAGAAGATGATCGAGGCAGTCCTCCGCAGGAGGTTTCTGGCAGGGGACGGACACCTGGGCCACCCAGTCGCAAAAAAAATGATGCACCACGGGGAAGGTCGCTGAGCCGTCGATAGTAGAGCATAGTATCTATTATAGATCTTGTAACGAGATACCGACATTGCGCTCTTTAGTTACATTGGCATTAGACGCGAGGAAAATTTGGTGTTCATGCGACACATCTGCACCTACACATCTAAAGTAGCAACTATCACTAGATAAAGGGCCGCGCTTCGCCGGCAGGGACCTTGTTTACAATTGCAATGTTGAAGTTGCTTGAATGAGGTGCGGCTTTGTAAGTGAGCTTTTGGGTCTATTTGCATCG